>JACEVL010001741.1:37500-87500 GCA_020284085.1 Aporrectodea caliginosa
TCATGCACCTGATCCTCTCTCTTCTCCTCCAACTCCACTTCCTCCTCCTTCCTCCTCCTGCTCCTCTTCCTCCTCTCTCCTGATCCTCCTCCTTTTCCTGCACCTGCTCCTCCTCCTCCCTACTCCTCCTCCTCTTCTTCTCCTCTCTCCTCCTCTCCACCTCCCCTCCTCCTCTTTCTTCTTCTCTTCCTCCTCCTCCTCTTTCTCCTCCTTCTCCTCCTCCTATTCCTTCCTCTTCCTTCTTCTTCCTCCTTCTCCTCCTCTCCTCCTCCTCCTCCTTCTCCTCCTCCTCCTCCACCTCCTCCTCTCTTCTTCTTCCTCCTCCCTCTTTCTCCTCTTTCCCTCTTCCTCCTCCTCTTCCTCCTCCTCCTCCCTCTTTCTTCTCCTCCTCCTCGTCCTCCTCCTCTCCTCCTCTCCTCCTCCTCCTCCTTCCTCTTTCTCCTCTTCTTCGTAGATGTATAGAAGCCATTATTTTTACTCGACTGCCATCATTACGTTAATTAACCTTTAAATTAACGATGTAATTCGTTTATCCGTCGAATCCACCAAAATTCGATTGGATCAGAAGAAGCGCAGGTCACGTTCTGCGACGACTTAAAGGACATTAAGTGGTTAAGATGACGTCAACGAAGATCAAGGATGGAACTGCTACTCATTTACTCTATGCATGTATACATACATACATACATGCATACATAAATACATGCATACATAAATACATGAACGCATATATAAAGGAAACATACATGTATATACATGTATTGTATGTATGTATATATGTATGTATGTATGTATGTATGTATGTATGTATATGTATGTATGTATGTATATGTATGTATGTATGGCGACCGTCGCCCGGCGCTACCTGCACACAGGTCGGGATTGAATCCAGCCCACTACGACGTCTGCAGGAGCATGCACCCGAGTCACTCTTCCTGTCGTCTATACGTTAAACGTAAAATGGTTGTTCTTCATCTCAACCCGTATAGTGACCGTTTCTGTCAGAGGAGGTTCAGGGTTGGCCGCTTCTTTATAAGAGAGCTAATACTATACAGCTCCATCTCGGGGTCTGATTCTGCCTCTTCCACGGTCTCCGGATCGACAACGCCCTGAATGTATGTATCTATGCATCGATGTCCCATACATACACGTATACGTTCATGCACACGCATGCACGTAGAACATCGATTGGATACCAACGGCGATAATTAAGTAGCAGCAGCAGCAGCAGCAACCGCCGCCGCATCCCAAGTGGCAGCATCGACCGCGATGGAGACTAGGATGGCGGTGATGATGACGGTTCTGCTTATCCTCATTCGGTGAATGTCGGTGTCGCATCTGAGACTGGCGCTACGTCATCATCGGTCTAGGTCGGTCGTCTAAGGGAAGAAGAGTTCGGACAGTGAAGAGAGAGAGAGATAGAAGCTAAATGTTGTAGACTGTAACGGGTGAAAAATTAGGTGATTGGACTTCTTTTCAGAGGCAGGTAATTATTCACATCGACGCAGTTAAACACAGTGACATAAATACCTGCGTACATACATCCTTTATGTATATTTCTTTAATTAGTATTACAATGGGCGTCTAATATAGAATGCTGAAAAAATAAATTACCGGATTTTGTTCCAACTCGCCGATCGCTCCATCTCGCTGATCATTCGTTCATTGTAAATTTAATTTTATAAGTGAACAAGACTTAACAAGACTTGAATTAAAACATAAACGGCATTAGAAAGTCTTAGCTTTAGACCTTATTAATAATGACCCTAACAGATCTTGACTTTAGATCTAACTGACACTAACAAGTCTTAATTTTATATCTAAATGACAACAATTGAACAACAAGTCTTAAGTCTATGTATTAACGACATTAACAAGTTAACACAATGAACAAAAACTTGGGCAATCAAAGTTTATGACATTAAATGCAGAAATATGCTGATTGCACAGAGGGGTGATGTCCGGGATCGGCGGGATGATATCCGGTGGGGGATTATGTCATACGGAAAAAAATCTGGGGATTTGGTTCGTGGGATTTATTTTGTCCGGGGGATTATGTCCGGAGAAGAATATGTCCTACAATCCTCTTGGACAGGTGCAGACTCTAGGTTTTTGCTGAAGTTAAGCTATCATTGTTTGTTGTAGCTGCAGCTCTTCCACTGCATCGCAGTCACTCAGCCTGTCACTGACTTATTTATATAAATTATTTTGGTGGTATGGGGTTGAACTAATTATGTCATATTTTCAAACTTCTATGAATGACTTAAATAGGTATACTGTACAATTATAATAAAAAGTAAATTTATTTAAAAAAATAAAGTGGGTAAAATGGGCTCCATTTGGCAGCAAATGCTCTAAAATGCGTTGTCGGCTGGGGCTCTGAGGCCAGACCTCGCCAGGGAGCTTACGACGCTGCCCCAGACCCCTAGTCGTGGCAGACTTTGTCTTTGTCCCAGTAGTCCAAATCCGTTAAAATATTCACTGCAGCCTCAGGTAATAAGTAATTTGAAAGTCTTTTGTTGAGAACGAAATGACAAAAGCGACTCAGCAGAGCGGACAGATACAGGAAGAGAGTTTCAGAAAGTAGGTTCAGCAAACGCAAAGATGTCGTTCAACAAGAGCAGTTCTTGATTTAGACATGACCAGACAAAGATAATTAGATGACCCCGTTGAATAAAGATAAGTCTGGGAAAAACGAACCGATTTTAAATACTACACTCAGTATAGCCTACTGGCCAGCATTCAATGTTTTACAAACTTTCAGCCGCATTTTGAAAGAGTTTCGACGGCGTATAGGAAGTCAATGCAAAAAATCATGAGCAGGTGTTTTTCATACATATATAGGCCTACATTCATGTACATGCACTGACATGCTGCATGCACACATACATACGTTTACATAAGAGCTTTTTAGAGGAATTTTTAGAACTGCACAATCCCTTAAGAGTCATGGCAAATTATTCCAAATCGGATGATAATGAACATTTTAAACTATTTTTAACTGCACAGAAATGCTTTTACAGCTGCACAGATTCATTTAGAACTGCCACTTTTTGTGTAGAACTGAACGCTAAAAGCCCTGGTTTACATTCAAAGATTTAAATACCTACACATAATATAGACATCTGCGTTTATCCATACATATAATAATAATAATAATAATATCTTTTCTTTAATTAAGGGCCTGACAAACGCACTGCGCTGTACATTTACATGTTATGCAATTAAAAATCACAAGAACACAAATGACAGAAGACATAAATCTTAACTACTAACAGAACAGACAGCCTGCAATACAACGGCGCTAATAGCAGCCTACAAAGCATATCCGCCCTACGGGGCTCGAACTCGGTACCTCTCGCTCTCCATACCAGCGTGTTATCCAATGCGCTATCGGCCCCTCTGATAATAATTTAATAATAATATTCACATAATACGTGTATGGATTTCTTTCTGCGCTATAGAAATCTTTGCAACATTACTTTCGACCGGAAAAAACTAATTTCCACCGGACAGAAGACTGTTCTAATCGCTCTGAATCTTGCGCTCTATAAACTTCCTTAGAATTAATTAAAACTGGAAATCGACGCAGACGGCTTCATCTGATAATATATCTTCCAATTACCCTCCGGGGAATCTTTTCAAATCCGCCGACTCAGAGTCGACCTCGCTCCGTTCAACTCATGAGGCGACGTGACAAAACATCCCTGCGTCTAATCAACAGTCAGTGTGTCAGTCTGTCGACTGACCGTGTGCTTGTCTGCGTCCCTGTGTCTCTGTGTGCCTGACCGTAAGTCTGCTTCCGTGATTGAGGGAGGATTTATGTATATTCGTTTATTCTGCAAAACAGGCTGACACACCGAAACCTGGAACATAAAGACTGAGTACAATACTGTGGGGGCAAAAATGGGGGAGTAAACAATGTTGGTTAATTGTTAACTTTGGGGACTCGATTAATATGTTTGTAAAGGACCCTTGGAGAGGGATGGGGTCGCCTGGTTTTTAGTGGCTGCAGACTCATTTGGTTGATGGAGATCGTGGTCAATAAGTCGAAGTTGTGCAAGAGATGACGCGAGTTTAGAAAACAGGCGGTTGACAAAGGGTGACGATTGGAAATAAGATTAAAAAAATTGAAGAAGATGTGAAAAGAGGAAGAAAAAGAAGAGGAGGAGGAAGAAGAAAAGGAAAAGAAGATAATGGGAAAGAAGAGAGTGATTGAAGCATTGAAAGAAAGAAACCATTGGATGAATGAACCTCGTTCTCATCTTAACCGTACCCCGTTCCACACATCTTCTTCTTCTGCTCCTCCTCCTCCTCATCCACCTCCTCCCCTCTTCTTCTTCTTCTGCTCCTCCTCCTCCTCATCCACCTCCTCCCCTCTTCTTCTTCTTCTGCTCCTCCTCCTCCTCATCCACCTCCTCCCCTCTTCTTCTTCTTCTGTTCTTCCACCTCGCATCATATAGCACCACTTGAAATGGCAACGTGTGATGTCACCTCCTTTGATCCGCAACATTGTATTCCTTCGTCCCACCGAGGGTCCAAAGGTTTTCCCAATCACATGAACTTCGAGTAAAATCCCTATCGAAAATCAGAATCCATTGGAGAAGAATCCAGGTCGAAATCTGATCCATCATTCATTCATTCATTCATTCATTCATTCATTCATTCATTCCGAGAATTTATATAGCGCCCCTTCAACAGACTATCCATGATGATAGAGCATCAATGGCATGAGACATTAACGATAGGCCTACAGAAGAAATGAGATCAGAGAAAAGAGAAGTCACGCTACGGTTGGTACTTGGTACAGAAGTTGAAGGATAGGAATCTTCAATTTAAACCTGAATTACATCAAAGTATTAGCAGAAAGCACGGAATTAATCAGCGATTTCTAAGCTTCGCAACAGCAACTGAGAAAGTCAGACAGCCTAATACATCAAGAGTAAACGTTGTATTTGTCACGAACTCATTTACCGTTTGCCGTAATAACTTTGGTCGAGCATGCGATAAAATGGACATAACATTGCCTAGAATGACACAGAGGGGAGCAATGGAATTGACAAATGACCGACAGCAACGGGGATCATTAATTTCATTCGAACTCATCGACGTAGAATGACTGGCGTTTCAGGAACTGATGATGATAACTTTGAGAGGAGGAGGAGGAGGAGGAGGAGGAGGAGGAGGAGGAGGAGGAGGAGGAAGAGGAGGAGGTAGAGGAGGTAGAGGAGGAGGAGGAAGAAGCAAGAGGAGGAGGAGGAGGAAGAGGAGGAGTAAGAGGAGGAGAAGGAGAAGGAGAAGGAGAAGGAGAAGGAAGAGGAGAAGGAGGAGGAAGAAGAAGAGGAGGAGGAAGAGAAGGAGGAGTTATCATGAACAAGATGAGATGATAATTTGGTTGATGAGACATTGTAAGGACAACATTTACAGTGGCGTCTGAATTTGAGGAGAATGAGATCGTCGATAACAAGCCCGCTTCTCGGCCATCTCGCGGCGGCAATAATTATCGAGGTGGTACCAAGTACCAACACGACATACATGTCCGAGTACTCTGTGCAACAACCTCCTTGACTGAGCAGGAATGGTGCCATCTAGGATTTAAGAAAATGTCGAATTTGCCTGGACGTAGAGTTCGGCAGCTGTCTGTATCTGGGTATAAATACAAGGGAGAGACACAAGAATGTCGACTTTGAAAGTGCAGACGTCGAACATTTTCCAGAGACGTTAGTAAGTAATTCATGAAAGAGTATTGGAAGGCGACAGTAATGGCAGACAAATACGTCTCGGAAGGAGGGATATTGGTTGCTGTTCAGCTGCTCCGATATCTTGAGCAGAATGGTCTGATGCCAAATCATCAGTCTGGCTTTCGCAAGGGACATTCAACCGAGACACTCCTTATCCGTCTTCTATCAGACATCAATCAGGCTATGGATTCGGGCAGGGTAACACTACTGGCTCTTCTTGATGTGAGCGCTGCCTTCGATTCGGTAGATCATCAGATTCTCCTTACAAGGCTTGAGGCATCATACGGGATCTCAGGCCGTGCATTGGCTTGGTTCTGTTCCTATCTTGAGGAGCGGACCATGAGGGTGGAGATTGGAGATGACAAGTCGGTCTGGGCGCCTGTTGTTTGTGGTGTTCCTCAGGGCTCAGTCCTGGGACCACTACTTTTCATTCTGTACACAGCTGACCTCTATAACGTTGTAGCGTCGCTGGGTCCCACATCTCATCAGTTTGCTGATGACCTTCAACTGTATTTGTCCTGTCGACCTGAGGATTCAGTGGTATGCGCGCAACAAATGCATTGAGCACTTGAGACTGTGCACGACTGGATGTCTGCCAATCGTCTTAGACTCAACCCGAGCAAGTCACAGTTTATATGGTTCGGTACAACACGTGCACGTTGTAGGATTGATAAAAATGCTCTTGCTTCGGCATCCCTTACTGGACAGTCCTGTAATGTTGTGAGGGACCTTGGGGTGCTTCTTGATGGTGGGCTTACGATGGCTGATCATGTGTCACATATCGCCAGGATTAGCTATTATGAGCTCAGGCAGATCCGAGTTATACGGAGAACGCTGTCGCTAAGCGCTGCGGCTGTGCTAATACACTCCTTCGTCCTCACACGTCTTGATTACTGTAATGGGGTCCTCCTGGGCCTCCCTGAGTTCCGTCTTCATCAACTTCAGCTCGTTCAGAATGCAGCAGCCAGACTACTGGCTGATCTACCGAAATATTCACACATATCTGACTACATGCGACATGAGCTCCACTGGCTTCCAGTTGCTGATCGTGTGCAATTCAAAATTGCTACGCTGGTTTGGAAGGCTACGACTGGTACTGCTCCGAACTACATTGCTGAACTGTGCCTTCCAGTTGGCACTCAAACTGGTCGGCAGGCTCTCCGGTCTGCCTCGCGAAATGACTTGATAATACCTTCGTTTCGAACCACCACCTGTGCTCGTCGGAACTTCTCGATTGCGGAGCCACGGATCTGGAACGCTCTTCCGCCGTCTGTGCGTGCTGCACGCGGCTATATGGTTTTCTCCAAACTCTTAAAGACGCATTTTTCAGCTGTTTGATGGCCACGTGTTGAGCGCTTCTGAGAGACTCTTAAGTGGCGCTTTATAAATGTTTTGTTACATTACATTACATTACATTACATATTTCTAACGCCAGAACGAACTGGCTCTGGTTTTAGAGGATTATCAGTTGCATGAACTGGAAGGGGACATGCTGTAGAAGATCAAAGCTGAGGCAGATATGTGAGAAATGAAAGAACGTCGTAGGTGGAATCAATCTCAGCGTCGTTAAGTTTTATGTTCGTTGCGCCAGGAAATATATTTCCTATGTATTAAATGGCATGGAAAACAAATGAAGTCAGACAGTCTACGTCACTGCGATTACGTCATCGATATATGAGTCGTTGCTTGTCTGCCTTGTCAGGAAGTTTCGAGGCGCACAAAGCGTCTTTGTTGTAGCTCAATGATAGCCCAAGACATCTGAATTGAACTGATTAAGGTAGACATCAAGAAGGACGATGAAAGGAGAAAATGGATCGTTAAGAAAAGCAATCCTCTCTCGATGCATTGTCTGTGCTCATGACACTCACTGACCAACTGACACATCTCTAAAGTCTCTCTCTCTGTCTTTGTCTCTCTCTCTCCCCCGTCTGTCTCTGTCTCTGTCTCTGTCTCACTCACTCACTCACTCACTCACTCACTCACTCACTCACTCACTCACTCACTCACTCACTCACTCACTCACTCACTCACTCACTCACTCACTCACTCACTCACTCACTCACTCACTCACTCACTCACTCACTCACTCACTCACTCACTCACTCACTCACTCACTCACTCACTCACTCACTCACTCACTCACTCACTCACTCACTCACTCACTCACTCACTCACTCACTCACTCACTCACTCACTCACTCACTCACTCACTCACTCACTCACTCACTCACTCACTCACTCACTCACTCACTCACTCACTCACTCACTCACTCACTCACTCACTCGCTCGCTCTCACTCACTCACTCACTCACTCGCTCTCACTCACTCACTCACTCACTCACTCGCTCACTCGCTCACTCGCTCACTCGCTCCTTCTCTTTTCTCCTCTCTCCCCTCTCTCTCTCGCTCTCGCTCTCTGTCTGTCTGTCTCTTCCTCTCTTTCTTTTCTCTCACGCACGCAGATGAACATGTGGCGCATACAATCTCATTGAAGCTGAGCACATGGGACCTATACATATTTACATATTTACCATATTTACATATTTACATATTTACATATTTACATATTTACATATTTACATATTTACATATTTACATATTTACATATTTACATATTTACATATTTACATATTTACATATTTACATATTTACATACATGCATACATGACTGGTTTTCCTCATTCGTCTGTCGCTCTTTAAAAACGTTTCTTTTTGCCCGGAGGTTGACGAGGTAGGCAAGGAGCGCATTTTTACAGGTGCGGTCATGGGCATGACGTCATTTAGTGCACCTGCTTGAGTGACAGGTTGTGTGAAGGGATGGTTCTTGCAGCTGCATGGGAGGCAGGCAGAAGATGAAGAAGAGGAGAATTTAGGAAAGCTAGGATGAAGAAGAAGAGGAAGAGGGAGAAGAAAGAGAGGAGGAGTAGGAGGAGGAAAGAGAAGAGGAAGTGGAAGAGTTGGAGGAGTATACGCGAGAAGGAGGGAAAGAAGAGAAAAAGGGAAGGAGGAGGAGAACGAAGAGGAGGAGGAGGAGGAAAAGAAGGAAGAGAAGGAGGAGTAAGGAATAAAGATCAGGAGGATGAAAAGAACAGAAAGAGGAACAAAACGAGAAAACTATTCATAAAAAAATGAAGAGGAGGAGTCGGAAGAACGGAATAGGAGGAGGAGGAGGAAGAAAATGATGACGAAGAGATGGATTAAGAAGCTGACAGACGATATATCTTCATTAAGCAGAAGACAAACGACTTTTCTGTATCCATCAGCGAAACTTGAGACTCTGTCCATTTGATCCACGTTCATATTTTCACCAATCAACTTCATGAATAATTTACATGCTTCATACGCAGCGCAGTGTTTCATACGGAACCCAATTACAGTCGCAAATTCATGTGGTGCCATATCAGTGAGAGAAGAAGAGTTGCGCCATCTAGTAACTGAAGTCAGCCAATTCCAGTGAAAAGGTCGTAACATGAGTTAAGATTATAGAGTCTGCTCTAACGCTCTAACTCGTCTGTCATTCTGACAAGACCATGATCCAAACACAAGGTTTATGATGGCAGTGCTCAGCTATCATTACGAGGATGTCTCACATAGTCACGCTAATGGCTAATGAATCATCTGTTAATTAGTGTACTTCTATATTGTATCGTTGTTTAATAAAAAGTAAGTAAGTAAGTAAGTATATTCTTTAATATAACCAGCTGCCAAACAGCACTCTGGTGAACAAGCATGGGCAATATAAATTAACATAAACATCAAAACATCAAACATCAAAATCTACAATGTATCTAAGACCAGTGAGATTGCGAGACAGATCTAATTAGTATGCGAACAGCATTCTGACTATAAATGTTTTCCTCATTTGGTTGTCAGCTTTTGGCAGCACCCGGTCATGGCGTCTGGGGCGTAGGCTGTAAACCGTTGGCTTCGCTGGGGGAGCAACCCGTGGAGGACATGTCCTGGTGTTCCAAGAACAGCCAAAAACAGGCGAGTATCGGCAAGACGGCATAGCTGTTCGATATTTGGGCTATCACCAGGGAGATACCGCTGACGGATTAGCCTATTCATCACGGCTTGGAAAGCATCAACCATCCAGCATAGACAGACATACAGACAAACATAGACAGACATAGACAGACATAGACAAATATAGACAGACATAGACAGACATAGACAGACATAGACAGACATACAGACAGACATAGACAAATATAGACAGACATAGACAAACATAGACAGACATAGACAAATATAGACAGACATAGACAGACATAGACAGACATAGACAGACATACAGACAGACATAGACAAATATAGACAGACATAGACAAACATAGACAGACATAGACAAATATAGACAGACATAGACAGACATAGACAGACATAGACAGACATACAGACAGACATAGACAAATATAGACAGACATAGACAAACATAGACAAACATAGACAGACATAGACAAATATAGACAGACATAGACAGACATAGACAGACATAGACAGACATACAGACAGACATAGACAAATATAGACAGACATAGACAGACATAAACAAACATAGACAGACATACAGACAGACATAGACAGACATAGACAAACATAGACAGACATAGACATACATAGACAAACATAGACAGACATAGACAGACATAGACAAACATAGACAGACATAGACAAACATAGACAGACATAGACAAACATAGACAAACATAGACAGACATAGACAGACATAGACATAGACAGACATAGACAGACATAGACAGACATAGACAAACATAGACAGACATAGACAAACATAGACAGACATAGACAAACATAGACAGACATAGACAGACATAGACAGACATAGACAGACAGACAGACATAGACAAACATAGACAGACATAGACAGACATAGACAGACATAGACAGACATAGACATACATAGACATACATAGACAGACATAGACAGACATAGACAGACATAGACAGACGTAGACAGACATAGACATACATAGACAGACATAGACAGACATAGACAAACATAGACAAACATAGACAGACATAGACAAACATAGACAGACATAGACAAACATAGACAGACATAGACAGACATAGACAGACATAGACAGACATAGACAGACATAGACAGACATAGACAGACATAGACATACATAGACAGACATAGACAGACATAGACAGACATAGACAAACATAGACAGACATAGACAAACATAGACAGACATAGACAAACATAGACAGACATAGACAGACATAGACAGACGTAGACAGACATAGACAAACATAGACAGACATAGACAAACATAGACAGACATAGACAGACGTAGACAGACATAGACAGACATAGACAGACATAGACAGACATAGACAAACATAGACAGACATAGACATAGACAGACATAGACAGACATAGACAAACATAGACAGACATAGACAGACAAACATAGACAGACAGACAAACATAGACAAACATAGACAGACATAGACAGACATAGACAGACATAGACAAACATAGACAGACATAGACAGACATAGACAGACATAGACAGACATAGACAGACATAGACATACATAGACAGACATAGACAGACATAGACAGACATAGACAAACATAGACAGACATAGACAGACATAGACAGACATAGACAAACATAGACAGACATAGACAGACATAGACAGACATAGACAGACATAGACATAGACATAGACAGACATAGACAGACATAGACAGACATAGACAGACATAGACAGACATAGACAAACATAGACAGACATAGACAGACATAGACAGACATAGACAGACATAGACAGACATAGACAGACATAGACAGACATAGACAGACATAGACAAACATAGACAGACATAGACAGACATAGACAGACATAGACAGACATAGACAGACATAGACAGACATAGACAAACATAGACAGACATAGACAGACATAGACAGACATAGACAGACATAGACAGACATAGACAAACATAGACAGACATAGACAAACATAGACAGACATAGACAAACATAGACAGACATAGACAGACATAGACAAACATAGACAGACATAGACAAACATAGACAGACATAGACATAGACAGACATAGACAGACGTAGACAAACATAGACAGACATAGACAAACATAGACAGACATAGACAAACATAGACAGACATAGACAGACGTAGACGTAGACAGACATAGACAGACATAGACAAACATAGACAGACATAGACAAACATAGACAGACATAGACAGACGTAGACAGACATAGACATACATAGACAGACATAGACAAGCATAGACAGACATAGACAGACATAGACAGACATAGACAGACATAGACAAACATAGACAGACATGGACAAACATAGACAGACATAGACAGATACATAGACAGACATAGACAGACATAGACAAACATAGACAGACATAGACAGACATAGACATACATAGACAGACATAGACAGACATAGACAGACATAGACAAACATAGACAGACATAGACAAACATAGACAGACATAGACAAACATAGACAGACATAGACAGACATAGACAGACATAGACAGACATAGACAAACATAGACAGACATAGACAGACATAGACAGACATAGACAGACGTAGACAGACATAGACATACATAGACAGACGTAGACAGACATACAGACAGACAGAAGTTATCAGATAACAGTGTTACTGCATGCATGTTCCTTTTCAATCACTGTTAGATTACTTCGCGACCGTACAGATTCTAGATGAAAATGTATAAACGAAAGACATTATTGCACGACCTACACTAATTATTTGCTTTTAATTAAGTTTACATGCACTAAGCTCTGTCTGCCTGCCTAATGCCTATCGGTCTGTCTGTCTGTCTGTCTGTCTGTCTGTCTGAATATGTATGTATGTATGTATGTATGAGCACTTGTTATAGCGCCCTTCAAGATTTCTACTCAGAGGCGCTCCCGACTGTAACAGCGCGGACACTGAATCGGAGTTTCACGCCGAAGCGCATGAGCAATTGCGATTGAAGGACTTGCCCAGGGTCCCTACGCGGCGGCTTGAGGTGGATTCGAACCCGCAACCCTCAGGCTGCAAGGCACCGAACATACCCCTACACCACCGCGTCCCGCGAATAGATGTACAGTTGTCTAGGCACAGTTTCAATTTAACGTTACTGTGTCATAACCATCACGACCATGCGTCTTCCCTCCTTCAGACTTCCGACCGACATAGCAGTATAGTTGCTGTTTAACGACACTGTGTCATAGCAAACATGATTAGCGTTGCCCTCCTCCTTTATTAAGGCTCTGTACTGGCACCCCTGAGAATAAGGCAGTGGATGAGTTCAGCAGATTTATGGTATGTTATAGCTTTCGACGGTGGGTTTAGTAATAGTGGTTTTGTGGAAAGGTCATTGACACTGGCTTCCATCTCTTCTAGCAATCTCATCTTCTGTCCGACTGCTTGACCATTTCCGCCAGTGTCACGAAATAGAGTATCCCCTCTAGATGAGTATCCGCCTTAGCCAAATGGAGTATTCGGTTTAGTTTGCATTATTGGCTGTTTCTAAGTGTATTCAGTCGTACTGTTTGGATTTATTGACAACAGAAAATATCTTAAGTTACGTATCTTTAGTTTGTACGTCGACCTGAAATTAATTTACTTCGTTTTTGGTGATTTTGACTGGATTTTCGCCGAGGTTATCGTGATGCGTATGACGATGGGGTATAGAATGGTTTATCCCCCGGATACTCTAAACCTGTTTATTCCATCCAGGGGGATATGCTTTAGGGGGGATAGAATATCACGGGACACCGGCAGTTTAATCAATTTCTGTGTATTGATCTACCTACGCTAAACAATTATTTCTGCATTAGTGTTTCATCAAAAACGTTATGGTGCATGGCGCCGATGAAAAAACCCATAGTTATTACATCGTTAAAACGCGGTAATCAGACAGACAGACAGACAGACAAACAGACAGACAGACAGACAGACAGACAGACAGACAGACAGACAGACAGACAGACAGAGGCTATTACACAGCCCATTATTGCATGAATGTTCCTTTTCAATCAATGCTAAGACAAAAAGACTGGCTGTGCAACCGTCAAGATTATAGAAAGAAAAGTTAATATTGCATGACTGAAATTAATTATTGGCTTTTAATTAAGTTTAAATGCACTAAGCTCTCCGTCTGTCTGTCTATCTGTCCGTCTGTCTGTCTGCATATCAGTCTGGTCTGTCTCTCTGATTCGACGTACAGGTGTAGTTTCTATATAATGACAATATATATCACAACCAAAACATGTGTGAGCGTCGCTCTTCCTTTGGGCTTCGAACCAGTCTAGCAGCATCTGCTTTTTAACCACTTTGTGTCATAGCAAAGATCATTAGCGTCGCCCTCATCCTTTATCCAGACTCTGGACTGGCACGCCCCAGTATAAGCCAGTGGCTGAGTTCAGCAGATATAATAGTCTGTCATAGTATTTGACGTTGGCTTTAGTAGTCTATTATAGGGCTTTGTGGACCGTGAACTCCACGATCTCTTCTTAAAAATCTTCCGTCCGAGCGTTTGACCATTTCCGGTGGCCAGTCTAGTAGATTTATGTCTCTTGATTCATCTACTATGCATAACTCTCTCTGCTCCAGTATTTCATCAACATGAGAGCCAAGACAGTGTACCCTCCGCTCTCTCTGTTCTCTCTCTTTCACATTCTCTCTTGGCCACCGCCGAAGAAACATCATCGATATGGACTTATGGAATCGTTAAAACGCGGTACTTGATGCGCTCTGTGCATTTGTAAACAGTTTCTAGTGTCTATAACTCTTTATGAAGTGGCGCCAAAGGAGGGATTTCGTTTGAGTGAGCAAGGGAAGGAAGAGGAGGAGGAGAAAGAGGAGGAGGAGAAGGAGGAGGAAAAGGAGGAAGAGGAGGAGGAGAAGGTAAAGGAGGAAGAGGAGGAGGAGAAGGAAAAGGAGGAAGAGGAGCAGGAGGAGAAGGAGGAGGAGGAAAAGGAGGAGGAAAAGGAGGAGGAGAAGAAGGAGGAGGAAAAGGAGGAGGAGGAGAAGAAGGAGGAGCAGGAGGAGGAGCAGGAAAAGGAGGAAGAGGAGGAGGAGAAAGAAAAGGAGGAAGAGGAGAGGAGGAGAAGGAAAAGGAGGAGGGGAGGAGAAGGAAAAGGAGGAGGAGAAGAAGGAGGAGGAGGAGGAAAAGGAGGAAGAGGAGGAGAAGGAGGAGGAGAAGCAAGAGAAGCAGGAGAAGGAAAACGAGAAAGAGGAGGAGAAGGAGGAGGAGAAGCAAGAGAAGGAGGAGAAGGAAAATGAGAAAGAGGAGAAGGAGGAGGAGAAGCAAGAGGAGGAGAAGGAAAATGAGAAAGAGGAGAAGGAGGAGGAGGAGGATGACCTAGCGTTGAAGCAGTCGAGTGGATGAGGAATGGGGTTTGGACAGGACAATGGCAGGAATAACGTTTGTTTTGCAAGTTAGAGCTATTATTAGGTCAACAGTTTGTAAGTCTGTCTGTCTTACTATCTATCCGTCTTTCTGTCTGCCTGTCTCTCTGCCTTTCTATTTGTTTGTCTGTCTGTCTGTCTGTCTGTGGCTGCCGTGTGCCATTTGCGTCAGCCTTATTCCTACTGCTCGGCGACTATTTGCCTGTATTAATTGAGGCGTGGGTCGGTCGACTGGAGCCGCTCGTTCACTGCAGACGAACTCTCGTTTTCATTATCTGTGGTGTGCCTCATAAAAGAAAGACAATAGCGAAGAAGAAGCTTCTTTATTTCTCTAGAGCTAAGAGATGATGAAACGGATTTTCTTAGAAGAAAACATTCAACCCCGAAGAACCACCAGAGACGTCGCGAACAGACCCTAATATCCCCTCTGGAGATAACCTGTGTTTATAAACCCCGAGGACTCATGTCACCCTTTGGTTAAGTCCCCTTCCCGCAAAATGAGACGCCAAGTAAATAACTGCAGTTCGTCCTCAGCTCAATTGACGTCTCTCAGGTTGCCTCTGATCAATTGCCAGCATAGGCGGATTCTTATTCTATGATCTTTGTCTGTCTGTCTGTCTCTCTGTTCCTTGTCTCTCTGCCTGTCTCTGTGTCTCTCTCTTTGTCTCTCTGTTCTTATCTCTCTCTTTGTCTCTCTGGGTCTCTCTGTTCCTTGACTCTGTCTGCCGGTCCCTCTCTTTGCCTCTCTTTGTCTCTCTTTGTCTCTCTGCTCTCTGTTTTCTATCTCTATGCTTTCTGTCTCTCTATCTATCTGTCTGTCTGCGTGTCTGTCTGTCTCAGAACGAGATGTTCATTACGTCACAGACTATATTTCGCCTTAAGGCCATTGACCAAGGACGGTTTTTTTTGTCTGACCGTTCGAACAAAAACCTCGACAACATCTAAATGTCTCACCAGGGGAGAAAATATTTCATCTGGCATAGCACTATGTTTGGGTGTGGTTCCCATCATCGATGTCCCCAGCGATGGCCTCCAGGCTCCATCCAGCAAATAAGAAGTTAACGGCCGATCAGAGATTTTGTGCCATTGACCGTCGTTCGTGTAAGAGACTGCATGGGGGACTGTGGGAGACGTCTAATTATATAAGAGGATTCACGCCATCATGAACACAATTGGAATTGTAGAGAGACAGAGACAGACATACACAAACAGACACACACAGACAGTGACAGACAGACAGACTGGGATCATGGAACGTGGATCCGCAGCTCAAAGACTGTTTGGTGCTTTGGGAAAGGAGATAAAGAAATCGCTGAGTTAAATCAGATGCAAGAGACACGTTGTCTATTGTGACAGCGAAAGACAATGACGCGATGATAAGAACAGAAATCTTCAGTTGAAATGGGTTCTTTCCATCCGTCTGTCTCTCTGTCCATCGCTTTCCTTTGTCCTCTGTCTGTCTGTCTGTCTGTCTATCGCTTTCTCTTGTCCTCTGTCTGTCTGTCTGTCTGTCTGTTTGTCTGTCTGTTCTTCTGTATCTTCTTTCTCGTTCTGGTTCCTTCACATTCTCTGTCTCTGTAATCACCTCCCTCTCCCCCAACTTCTCTCTTCCACTCTCTCTCCTCATCTGCCTCTGCCTCTGCCTCTGCCTCTGCCTCTGCCTCTGCCTCTGCCTCTGCCTCTGCCTCTGCCTCTGCCTCTGCCTCTGCCTCTGCCTCTGCCTCTGCCTCTGCCTCTGCCTCTGCCTCTGCCTCTGCCTCTGCCTCTGCCTCTGCCTCTGCCTCTGCCTCTGCCTCTGCCTCTGCCTCTGCCTCTCCCTCTCGCTCTCCTTCTTCTTCTCCCTCTGTGTCTCTGTCTTTCTTTCTTTCTCTGTCTCAACATACTACTTGTCGTGTTCTTTGTTGTTCCTATTTTCTGCCTATTTCCTATATCCATCCTAATTCATTGTCTGCATCTCCATCGTCTAAACGCAGAAGTCGGCCACCACCACCTGCCGCATCAGCATCAGCAACATCAGCATCAGCATCAGCAGCAGCAGCATCAGCAACAGTCGACCACAGATGCTCCTCCTCTAATTACCAACATACGTGAGGTCGTTAAGGTTGTCTCGGCCTCGATGCAAAACACGACTCATTGCCACCAATAATTACAATAGTCTCCATGTCGAATTAGAAACACATTATCAGTCAAACCAAGAACACAAACAAATTCATTCATTCATTCATTCATTCGTTCGTTCATTCACTCACTCACTCATTCTTTCTTTCTTTCATTCACTCATTCATTTAGCCGTATAAATATTTTTGCTTTATGTTTCAGGAACAATAGTTCTGCCGACAACAGAATCACCGACGTATCTCTCTTCATTAAGATCACGCCATTGTCACTCAATATCCGTTGTCATACCTAATTTATTGTCATTCCTACTTCGCTGTCACTTTTAACTTGTTTAATTCCTACTCCGTTGTCACGCCTAATTCGGTGTAGTTCCAAATTCTCTGTCATTGACAATTCGATGTCACTCCTAATTCGTTGCCATTCCTAATTTATTGTCATTCCTTATTCGCTGTCATTCATATTGCACTGCCACTCCAAATTCGTTGTCATCAACAATTCTTTGTCACTCCTAATTCGCTGTCATTCCTACTCAGCTTACTTGTCCCACCATCAGGATGACGAACAAAACAGTGGTCTCCATGGCAACGTCGCACTATCCTCTCCTCCTCAGCAACCAGACTGACCTGGTGCCACCACTCCCATCCTCCTCCTCCTCCTCTTCTTCGAACTTCTTCGAGACCTACTATTCTCCCGCTCGCCTCTGTCTCGAGGCATCCCTGGCGCTCCTGGCCGTGCTCCTGAACGCCGTTGCCTTGGTAGCGATGCTCTGCAGCAGCCGCAGCCGGCGCCACCGTCTCTCCCTCTACAACATTCTCTTCGTCAACCTGTTGGTCGCCAACGTGTTATCCTGTTGTCTCTTCCTCCTCTCGAACAACGCCCTCGTCCTGCTCCAACGCCTTGACCTCTACCGCATCAACCTCTGTCTATTCTTCAGCCACATGCTGGCCGCCATCTTCCTCTCTTCCGGATTCAGCATCGTCACCATCCTCACGATGTTCGCCTTCTCCATCATCCAGTACCTAGCCATCTGCCGTCCGCTCCAGCAACTCCGCGTCCTTCGTCGCAAAAACCTCTACGTCTTCGTCGCCTGTTCCTGGGTCATGGCCTTCATCTTCGGACTCGTTCCCTACCTGATCGCATTCCTCGTCGGGCGCCAGAGACCCTGCGAGGAATGGTTCGTCCAACTCCTGCTCCGCATTTCCGCCATCGAAACGAACACCTGTACAGTCGTCGTTGGACTCTTCTACCTGTTGACCGTCACAATCAGCGCAAGGATCTACGCGAAAATCAGGTCAGGTCGCCGACTTATGACCCAGATGCGCGCCGAACATGACCTGAAAAGCGAACGGCGCGCTTTCTTCACGATTCTCTTTCTGCTATCAACGTTGACCCTGTTCCTCGTTCCCTACATGCTCGTACACCTACTAACGCTGAACGTTGCCGACAACCGACTCCTCCACAACCCTCTCGTCATCTACTACATGAACATGTTGCCCTATCTCAAGTACATGACGGACCCGGTCATCTACGGACTGCGCATGCGCGAGCTGAAGGACGTCTGCACGGCGGTCAAGGTCAAGTGCTGTCGTCGTTTGTGCGGTTGCTATGACGACGACGACGCTCCGCCCACGACGCCGAGGAGGGGGAGGTCACGTACGACGACGATCAGTCACCTGCGAAGGTCGTCTTTTGTGATGACCGACATCAATCCGTAGACAAACTAAACCGGAAGAAGAAGAACGATGACGTATTGTTACCTACGGGGTGAGAAGAAGTTGACACGGACTGAGAAAGGACAATGGCACCGTGTCTGAGTACTAAAAAAAGCCAATGGGAATCCATATTCTTTGAGAGTTTCTTGTGAAAGATAATAACAAGTGCAGATGTGTTCAGACAATATTTATTTACGATTGCGTGGACGCAACGCCGTATCTGGAAGGGGGGTGTGTTTTGGGTGTTTGAACACCCCCGAATTGAAATAATGTAAAAATAAAATAATGCATTTTACTAACGCACGGTAGAAGAACTAAGAGCACTCGTATGAACTTTAGATGATGTTGCTTGCTCTACAGCCTACAAGCACACAGACAGTCGACACTGATTTAATAAACTGTAGTTTCAGACTTAGGGCATCGTGCCTTCAACGCAGTTTGTAACTAAATCAAGATAAACTTATAGCTAGCTAGAATAATTCTAGGGTGATCTGACCTAAACAGTATCTGACTATGACAGTTTACAATTACATTTATATTTATATTATCCTATTCTATAGCCTTCCCTCCAATTCTTTTATCTGTGCTGTGAATTGTTCGATCATTTGCAACGTCCATGTATACCATTCGTCACACCCTTGTAGGCATCCATCTTATTCCTGCGTAGTAGGCGATCTCTGGCTGTTCTTTGATGAGAACTTCTTACAAGTTCGTCAACAACAGCTTTCTTCCAAGTAACATCGTCCAGTAGCTTACAACTCGAATAACTACTTCGTGAAGTTCGTATTATTCACAACCGTATACTTCGCTAATTGGGTTGTAACGTCCGATCCACTTCACTGAGTTTTATGACAATTCAGCGACATCATAACTTGTGAGTTTCATGCTGTCTTTCGAAATTATACAGTCCCGCAATAGCATTACCGATGAAGCAATTTACTGGATGCTCACTTTAAATACACAATAAAACTGAGCGTCTCTTTTCGAATTAACTTTTCACTAATCGAAAATGACAAGGAGTGGGCCTCCACAACTGAACGCAACTAAACTCCGTTTCTAACATAGAGATGTATAATATATAAATATATCACTAGAGGCGAGCATCTACTGTCTATGGTGAGGCTGTGACCCTGTGGCCGCTCAACGGGTAACCATAACGGCCTTGACCCATTGGCCGCTCAAAATGAATTTCAACCAATCAAAACGCGTCATTTCAATTTAAATTAACTGCGGAGCTCTCGATAAGGTGTTATTATATCTATGGTTGTGGCTTCAAATATGTGCGAAGGGAATATACGTCATGCTCCCTCTAGCGATGATAATAATATCTCATTGGTTTCTAACGACGTTCAGAGCCAAACTAAATCCATTATTGCCGTTTCAACATCGTAATCGTCGTGCCATGTAGGCAAGCAGACGACAGTTCCAGATCTTCCGTTAAGATTCAAGCCGTACAATCACATTCTTCCACTTCATCAATCATCATCCATATTCTCAAACAACAGGATAACGCAGAACCTAATTAATATTTTACTGACTCAATCAATCAATCAATCAATCAATCAATCAGAATTTATATAGCGCCCCTTCAAGATCCCTACTCAGAAGCGCTCGTCTAATAGGTCTATGCTGGCTGATGCTGGTCTACTTAATTGACATTAATAGTTTAAGCTACCATCACTCATTTAGCAGCACTGAATCTCTAATACATTAATGGACACAACTATATACATGTAAATATACACAAGAGGGACTTGTGTGAAAACTGGACATTACACAGTTTAAGGGTCTTCAAAAAAAGAGACACTGTTTAAATTTTAAACTATGCTCTTCATTCCCCTTTTACGCTAATTGAGATTGATTTCTTGTTTCTGAAAAGCTGTTGTTGAAGCCATGGAATAAAAGGCTGAATACGAAATGATCTGCAGTCATTTGCTGCCGTTCACAGGCTTTCAGATCGCAGTATGATCTCTCCGCAAAAATTGTTTGCGACAGATTCTCTCCGGTTATAATGGACTGCGAGGAAGACAGACAAGAGGATTGTGGAGATCGCAAGAGTGGAAATAAGTCTACTCTGATTAATGCAGATGGGGAAGCAGCTTCCATATTTTTGGCTTATACTACGGAAGATCGGAGATTGCTTGGAGAAGGAGATAATCCAGACCCGGCATAGTTTCAGGAGGATGATGAGCTCAAGGAAGACCTAAAATGACAACACAGACTGATAACAACATTCAGTCGTGGACTGATTTATAATTCGAGACAGACAGAACCAGGTGGAACATTATTTCTGTGGTGAAGATTATCCTCAGATCGAGGGTGATTTAGAGACAAGAGAAGAAAAGCGAAAGTATATTTCGACGATTGTTTAAGTGAAAACTCATTAATTACAAGATCGAAAAACTGGATCACTTAGAGTTAAAATAAAGTGAAATTTCCCGTCGCCCCAAAAAGCTCTGCGACAAGTTGGCATCTTTGTTTAGCAAACTATATAAACTGGATTCGTTTCGCATGCGGCCCGCGGTCCATGGCGGTAGACGCGAAGGAGTCCAGTTTATTACCAGTCTTCTCATTTCCGTATACGTCCAAAATTCTAAGTCATCACGTAAGTACGTCCTCTGTTTGGACTCTAACGGAAACACTGACTGGAAGCGTGTATCAACTTCGATCAGGAAACACGTTCATCGATGGTTGGCCTGTCTCTACTATTATCACGGACGTCATCGACTGAGTCATCTCCTTTGAGTTCCGCAGACGAAGAGTTCTATTGTTAATATCATGTATGTATGTATGTATGTATGAGCACTTGTTATAGCGCCCCTTCAAGATTTCTACTCAGAGGCGCTCCCGATTACTGTTCCATGCGCGGACACTGAATCGGAGTTTCACGCCGAAGCGCATGAGCAATTGCGAGTGAAGGACTTGCCCAGGGTCCCTATGTGGCGGCTTTGAGGTGGATTCGAACCCGCAACCCTCCGGCTGCAAGCCACCAAACATACCCCTTGAGGTGGATTCGAACCTGCAGCCCCTCCGGCTGCAAGCCACCAAACATACCCCTTGAGGTGGATTCGAACCCGCAACCCTCCGGCTGCAAGCCACCAAACATACCCCTTGAGGTGGATTCGAACCTGCAACCCTCCGGCTGCAAGCCACCAAACATACCCCTTGAGGTGGATTCGAACCTGCAACCCTCCGGCTGCAAGGCACCGAACATACCCTAAACCACCGCGCCCCACAGTCTTATACAGAAGGCATCAACCTATGGCGCACCAAAATCGTTATTAGGTCACTCTATCCAGAAGATCAGTCAACTAAGACAGGGAGACAGTCTATGGTGGATATGCAACCTGACAACGGTAGGCTTAAGAAGAGAACGACGCAGTGAGAAGAACGACTTAGAAGAACGGACAGAAACCGTGAGAGAACGTTCAACAGGGCTGCAGCCAATTAGCCTATACTTGGTTAATTCCTTACTCATCACACGGACTTACTA
Organism: Aporrectodea caliginosa; assembly: GCA_020284085.1. NCBI lineage: Eukaryota > Metazoa > Annelida > Clitellata > Crassiclitellata > Lumbricidae > Aporrectodea > Aporrectodea caliginosa. Next base: position 60,016 of record JACEVL010001741.1, read on the forward strand.
GCTAATATTCTCGTCCCCAACGCCGCCTCTAATCTCCAGCTATACATCTCCTCCATGAGCTCCTCCTACTCCTAAGATATATATATATATATATATATATAGACAGACAGACAGACAGACAGACAGACAGACAGACAGACAGACAGACAGAAAGATAGATAGATAGATAGATAGATAGATAGATAGATAGATAGATAGATAGATAGATAGATAGATAGATAGATAGATAGAGAGACAGACAGAGACACAAAGACACAGAGACAGACAAAGAGAAATGAGACAGTGAAAGATACAGAGACGGAGACAAAGAGACACAGTAGTGAAATCGTCCGCACCTGAGTCCTCCTTCATCAGTGGGTAATAGATGACCCTCTCTTCTTCCATCCTCTAATCTCCCAGTCTCTCTCTCTCTCTTCAGCCTCAAGTCATACCATCTGCCCTACTAAGGCTCCCTCCTGTCTCCTGTCCGGCGTTAACTCATGCCTCGTCCTGTCTCATGCCTCGTCCTGCTTTTTATATTGTCCGTTTCAATTGTCTTCTGTTGCCTGAGGTTTCTGTCTTGATACCCGTTGTCCAGGGCCGGATTAAGACTTTCTGGGGCCCTAAGCCAAGGGCCGGGTTAAGGGGCCCTAACCGGAAAGCCATGTAAAAAAATTGTCCCAGATTGGAGAAAAACCATGTTTATTACTTTGAAAAATTTCTGATGACCTTTTTTTGTACCATTTGATTTATTATTTCCTGACAGTTATCCCGGAAAAACGTTGTGGGGCCCTAAGCCATGTCAAATAGGACCTTTGTACCATCTGATTTTATATTTCCTGACAGTTGGGGCCCTCAAAACGTTGTGGGGCCCTAAGCCATGGCTTATTTCGCTTATAGGTTAATCCGGTTCTGCCGTTGTCTCTCTGTCTCTGTCTCTGTCTCTGTCTCTGCCTCTGTCTGTCTCTTTCTTTCTCTAGAGCTATTTTTGTCTACCACGGAATCTCCCAAAGACGAGGATTGTTCTCTGGTCAGACAGACAGTCAACAAAGTCATAGAATATGGTACAGGCACACAGACATAGACAGACACAGACAGACAGACACAATGAACGGTGAAGCTTTGCAAGTCCAACGGACGAAAGGACGAAGAAAGAGACCAGACGGATAAAGAAAGACAGACAGACAGGCAGACAGACAGATAGACAGACAGACATACATACCACGGACTGTGACCACGGACGGTAACCACTGACAGACAGACATACAGACAGACAGGCAGACACAGACAGGCAGACACACAGACAGACAGAGACAGGCAAACATAAAGACGGAGAGAGATAGACAGAGAGGCAGTCAGACATACATACAGACAGATGGACGGACAGACAGACAGACGGACAGACCGAGACAGGCAGACGGATAGAGATAGACCGACGGACAGACAGACGGATAGAGACAGACGGACCGACAGACAGACAGGCAGACATACAGACGGACAGAGATAGACAGACAGACAGACAGGGAGGCAGAAAGAGACAGGCAGACATAGATGGGGACCGACGAATGCATGGATGGCCAATGAAGGTGTGTTTAGAGCCGTCATAAGCACCGCTTCACGGGCGATGTCTTTGCCTGTCAGTCCTCTGATCTCAACGGAAGAGATCTACGGCTGTTTGTCGGCCTCCAAAGTCTCCCATGTCCCGTCAACAGCACCACAGGCAGTAAGTCACGGCGCCCGGTCACCACGCCCAGTTACCACTGCTAGTTACCACACGTCCGGTGACCACGACCCGTGATCAACGACCTTCTTCCTCTCTCTCTGGTTTCTCTGGCAATCGGTCTCGGAATTTCCATTGGACAACACCTCTGACTAGGCGCAGCGCTCGTTAATAAGCTGGTGCTTCGGGCCTAGCTTTAGAGTAGGCCTACCGTTTTAGAAATTTGTATTTTACGAAAACGATTACCTTAGAAAAGCGCTGAAAGAGATAGCATCTTTCTTATGCAGGAACCCGGTGAAAGGGGTGTGTGTGTAAAACCCTGCGAGTCTCTCTCCCCTTAACGTCCAAGACACGACTAAACGAGGGAACCCTACTCCAGTTGAGGGATCCATCTTTTACATGATCCATGGTTTGCTCTTCCATCAGTTTCGTTGCCATCTATAAAGCAGTTCCGGACGTTGCTATACAGAGCGCTGTCTCCCATGATTGATTTTAGGGCTTTACACACACACACCCCTTTCACCGGGTTCCTGCAGAAGAAAGATGCTCTCTCTTTCAGCGCTTTTCTAAGGTAATCGTTTTCGTAAAATACAAATTAATCAAGGTCTTCGAGGCATTTCCATGCACAGCTGGATCAAGTGGTTTAAGTACATAATGTTGCACATGTAATTGGTGTCAGCGGGGTTGTCCATAGGTAAATTATGAAGTGAAAGAACCCAGTCATTTGGGCACAAAGACGAGGAAGAGAATAAGGTAAAGGAGCAGTGGACGGTTTTCTGTACGAGACAAAACAGTCGAGTGATTAAAACGCTCGTCCTGTAACGCGGGCAGTTTCTGGATCGAGCCTTCTCCTCCTCCTCGTCCTGCTCCTCCTCCTCTTCCTCCTGCTCCTCCTCTTCCTCCTGCTCCTCCTCCTGCTCCTCCTGCTCCTCCTCCTGCTCCTCCTCCTGCTCCTCCTCCTGCTCCTCCTCCTCCTCCTCCTCCTCCTTAACCAGTCCTCCTGCTCCTTCTGCACTCCTCCTGCTCCTCCTTCTCCTCCTTCTCCTCCTCCTTCCTCCTCCTCCACTTCCTCTTCTTCTTCCTCTTTCTGCCTTCTCCTCCTTCTCCTCCTCCTCTTCCCTCTTCTTCCTCCTCCTCCTCCTTCTCTTCCTCCTCCTCCTCCTCCTCCTCTTTCTCCCTCCTCTTCCTCCTCCTCCTCCTCCGCTTTCTCTTCTTCTTCTTCCTCTTCCTCCTCCTGCTCCTCTTCCTCCTCCTCCTCCTGCTCCTCTTCCTCCTGCTCCTGCTCCTGCTCCTCCTCCTCCTGCTCCTCCTCTTCCTCCTGCTCTTCCTTCTGCCCTTCCTATTCCTCCTCCTCCTCCTCCTCCTCCTCCTCCTGCTCCTGCTCCTCCTCCTGCTCCTCCTCCTGCTGCTGCTGCTGCTCCTCCTCCTCCTCGTCATCCTCCTCCTCTGAGTCGACGGTTTCTGTGTAGAGAGTATAATCTCTTCAATCACTCTTCATTCGGCGCCATCGATTGATGCTTGGTCATCGTTAGATAGCAGCGTTTCTCTAAATGCATAATAATGACGTCGCACGAAAAGAATCATTAAAGGGAGTTTAGTGTCAACATCTCTTCTGCTCGGCTCACCTTGATCGATCTCCTTGCCTCTAATCTTCTGAACAAACAAAAACAAATGATCGATGATGCTTCGCTTTCAGAACACATCGAACACCAGGTGGCAGCAGCCATCGCACTGGCGACATCTGGCGACCAGGGACCATCTGACCCATAGAAGACCGAATTGTGTTAAATGGTCGCAAAGCCCGGCAGAGGCCATTATCAAATCACGCATCGGAGCCCTGTAATTGGCACCGAATATGAAGACAAATAGTCTGCTTAAGGCGGCGAATGCGGCGAAAGTCCAGCTGTATTTCTCTTAGTTTGGTCATCAGTTGGACTATGCTATACATCACTACATCACTACAGCTGCAGTTCCAACGTTGCTAAACGCTGACCGTTAGATTAGCGTCTGCCATAACACATCGTAAAAACAGGGTTTTATTGCTCCCAAAAAGAAATACAATTACACATGATCAGATTTAAGATAAACACACTAAACTGGGACACACAAAAGGAACAAAAGGGACCAGAGTCCCGCTAAGCAGGGTCACCTCCTATGTACCGATGTTGTTAGGTGGAGGTTGCCAACATAACGTTCAGAAGTAGGAGTGAAGTATGTGTTATGTGTTATTGTATTTCTTTTTGGGAGCAATAAACACCTGTTTTATGTTGTATTTTCAACTGAAATGATAACGCAATTAACCATAACTATTCAATACGATCTTACATCATAGAATGGATCACTACAGTTCGACTCATTGTTACAAGTGGTTATACCACCCACTAAAGTATTTATCTTACAAAACTGGTATATTGCAAACTACTGGTTTTGGTGCGCTAGGGAAGTTGCGTTTCGTACGGCTTCTTAGTGGCATCTGGTCACATTCTGGTGTGAGACAGGGGAGTGTTTTGTCGCCTTCCCTTTATAACATAGGCTATTCATTAATTTGTTTGTCATGCGACTGCGTCAACATGGTATAGGATGTCACATCAACTTGTTGTTTATTGGCTGTCTGCTCTACGCGGACAACATGTTGTTAATATGCTCCTCTATTAAAATGGGCTGCAAAACATGTTTGACCTTTTCATGTTTATTTCTAATGATTTGTCTCTACAATTCAATCTTTCCAAGTCTCATTGCCTTGCTGTCGGTAAATCTGCTAAACTCGCAATTACTCCCATAACTCTGGGAGACGTATCGATTCCTTGGATGCAATTAACAAAATACTTGGGTGTGGTGATTAATCACGGTAAATCGTTTAATTTTAAGACAGCCGGTGAGAGGATCTTTCTTCTCTGCCTGTAATTGAATCTACGCACGTGCCAAATAATAATAATAATAATAATAATAATAGAGATTTGAGTGCCGTAGTTCGTAAGCAGTCGATGACTCGAAGCAACGATTCAGAAGCACTTTGAGGAGCAGGGGTAAATCACTCAAGATGGGCCTGTGTGAAAAGTTCAGTTTTTAGATGTTTCTTGAAGACAGCGAGGGCTGTAGAATTTCTAATGTCCGTAGGAAGATTGTTCCATATTCGAGGGGCTGCTGAGATGAAGGATCTTGATGCAGTTGTAGTGCGACAGCGGTGCAAGACTACGGTTCGATTTCCGGAAGATCGCATGTTCCTTGAGGGCATGTGAATTTGTAGGAGGTGGGGGAGGTATGAGGGAGTTTTCGTTGTTACGCAGTTGATCTTAATGATTTGGTTCATCTATCTTTACAAGAAAGCTACTGCTTGCCAATATTAACTTACGCCTCAGCCGTAGTTAAATACACGGTGAGACAGGAAGATGAACTGAATGCATGTTGGAACTCTGTTTATAGAAAGTTATTTGGTTTTAAATAAATGGGAATCTGTTAAAGGCTTCATCATTCTGTGGCCTACATCACGTTATTGAGATTATCGCATGGTGTTCTATAGGCGACTAGTTCAATCGACATTTAATTTTCTCCACGTTATTTTATGGTGATACGTTGTTGAGCGTTTTCTTTCTGATTCCGAACTCTTCGGAATATTGAACGGTAAATCTAGTTGCATAAATGACTTTTATGAGCAACATTTTCGCTCTCTGCAGTGTGCGTTTGACCTTATGTTTATACTGCATTGTGAATGTATAGGCCCATGCTGTGACGTTTGATTCGTTTCTCTCTGCATTCGGAAGTAATAAAGTACTCATTATATAATATTGCAAGCGTCCATAGGCAAGTATCTCTTTCTGTAGGACCGTAATACCCGCATAGGATACATGGATATAAAACACAATTCTACATTAATCTCCAATATATATATATTTCTATAATTATAATAATATATATTACCAGTGGAGGCGCCAGGATTTCAGGTTGGTTTGGGGGGCTAAAACTCCAAACCGTTCGCTTTCTCCCCTCCTCCCTGGCATTGGCAGTGATTTCCCACTTTTTGTTTGGGGGGGTCTGAGCCGCAGTTAAGGGGGGCGGGTCAAGCCCCCTATCCCCCACTGTACAGCACATTATGTTGATGATCTAACAATAACAATATACCTGCAGAATCGCTATGGATCCAAAGATGGCTGGTCAGTTGCTGTTTAACGACACTGTGTCATAACAAAGATGATTAGCGTCGCCCTCCTCCTTCCTACAGACTTGGGACTGGCACTGACAGAGTACGAGCAGTGGGAGAGTTGGACGCAAAGAACATAACCTTCCTGCATTTACTCAGGAAACAAACAGTCTCCATCGTCTTTTAAATAACAGTCTAAAATCTTGCTCTGCAACTCTTAACATTTGTGCCGTCAGTTGTTAAGCACCACAGAATTAAGTGGCTTAATAGCTGCTGACGGTGCTATATAAATTGTCTTTATTACAGTTGCGATTATGATTACGGTCATAGTTACAATTACAGATTACGATTACAGTAAAAGACTAAAAGTTACAATTTCGATTACGATTACGGTAATAGTTACAAGTACAGATACATGTAGCCTCGGGACTTCAAACTTCATCTCACTATATTTTGACTCTCCACTGAAAGTCTTGCCCCATCCATCCACCCCCGTCCCTCAAATCCATACACAGCCACACACTCACAAACAAATGCACGCGCCGCCACCCCACCCACGTCACACGCACCATACCCCTCAATCCACCCACCCATACACAGGAGGGAAAGATTCTTAAGGATTAACAACAGCCTTAGATGTGTTTTCCCTCAGCGATAGAGGCTCTGACAGAGACATGCGACCCTTTAATGACGATCGTCGCTGGGAAAGGCGAATATCCTCCTCCTTTTGCTTTGAAGTCGAGATGAGAGACGGAAAGAGAGAGAGAGCGTCTCCAATGATCGTCAAAGTACTTCAATGTTGACGACCATTATTATAAGAAACGATTTGTTTCTGTTGTTTCTTTCTTATAATATTAGCAGTTGGCGAATCTCTGTGATAGCAATGCCTCCTCAGGAAAGAATTAAGAGAGTTCCTTTATATGCTTAATCGTCGTCGTCTTCATCATCATCATCGTCGTCGTCGCCGTCGTCGTCGTCGTCATCATCATCATCATCTAAATCATCATCATTTAGCCAAGACCTAAATGAGTTAGAGCGAGCGAGAAGCGAGCGAGCGAGAGAGAGAGAGAGAGACAGACAGACAGACAGACAGACAGACAGACAGACAGACAGACAGACAGACAGAGACAGATGATTCAAACCCCCGTCCTCCTGATTGACCTAAATGAGTTAGACCTAAATGAGTTAGAGCGAGCGAGAGCGAGCGAGAGAGAGAGAGAGAGAGAGAGAGAGAGAGAGAGAGACAGACAGACAGACAGACAGACAGACAGACAGACAGACAGACACAGACAGACAGACAGACAGAGACAGAGAGAGACAGAGAGAGAGACAGAGAGAGACAGAGAGAGACAGAGAGTGAGAGAGACAGAGACAGAGACAGAGAGAGACAGAGACAGACAGATGATTCAAACCCCCGTCCTCCTGATTGACAGTCCAGCACGTTAACCACTATACTATCGAGCACCCCCGAACAGAGTAAATATATTTGACATTTGACCTTGTAGAAACGTTAATCCACTCAGCGAGTTTAAACACACTATCGAGCAAACGCAGGAAAGAGCGAGGACTGATCTGGTGAGGTTCTCACCTGCTCTAAGAACCTTATTGAAAACCAGGCGTGTTCGTGTGGGATACGGTATTCTCAGTTTTATTGCCAAACAGTATATGGAAGATCAATTATAGATGGACCGTGGTATACTATACACCATCAGTGGAAGCGAAGTATTGGCCCTAGGCATCAATGCTGGAGCCAAAGGAACTGCAGTTAATCTTAACGTATAGGCTAAGTGAGAAATGAGAATTTTACGAATCTGTCAGCGCACGAAACTGAAATTAAGAGGCATAAATTTAAAGGACATTTGATCATATATTTATTAAAAACAACGAATTTCAGTTAGGTCAATAGGTCATGTCAGATGGTTTTCATGTGTATGTGTGCATTTGCGTGTGAATGTGTGTGTGTATCTGCGTGTGTATGTGTCTCTGTGTGTCTGTCTCTACTCTGAAAATGGTACAGGCAATGTTTCTGCATATATTTACACATCTATAAATTATTTTTTAAAGTTAATGTCATATATAACATATAGAATATAATATATATAACGTGTTGTTAGTGTCATGCCTTTGTTTCGATTGTCTTCTGTTCTTCTTCTTCGTCGCTTTCGATGAGTTCCAACCTCGATCCAGATTTCTTTCCATCCATCGCCGTGGTCCGCTTTTCCTTCGAAATCATTTCCACATCCACTTCCTCCTTCATCCTTCCGTCCTCGTCCGCCGCCGCTCCTCCAGGGGCCAGGACACCCACTTGACCTTGACCCACTTGACCCTGACCCGCTTGACCTTGACGGATGTCTTTGAAGGCCAGTCCATCCGACATTGGATCGTCGTCCAGTTGTGAGGCTCTTGGTCCTACCCGATTCGTCCTCTGTTCGAAGAATCCCGGCGGAGGAGCAGGAGGATGAGGAGGGTGTGGCCCTTCGTCCGGACGACCTTGACCTCTGGCGAAGGTCATGTCCCCTGTGACCTTCGCGGACTTGACATTGACTAAGTTCGCAGGAGTGGATCCGAGCAATCTTCGTTGTCCCTTGTCCCGTTGTCCCTCGAGGTCTTTGGGGACAGAGAAAGAGGAGGCCATGGATTGGCGGACCTTCGATCGACAGTTGCGCTGGACCTTGTATCCGCAGTAGACGAGACAGGATCCTCCGTAACAGATGAGGAAGAGAGGAAGAACGATGTAGAGGGCGATCGCTGAATGACCTCCGTCTGACCGAATAGGAACGTAGATGACCTCTACATGCAAAGGCAACGATCAGGTCAGGAGAGGCAAGGCAGCAGGAAGCAAGGCAAGGATGATGATACAGGCAAGACAAGGTCACGAGGTCAAGGAGGACGAGGCAAGATAACGAACCACGGTAAGGTAAAATAAGGTCAGTTCAAACAGGTCAAAGTAATGAGGTAAGGTCAGACCAAACCCTATGTTGAGGTGAGGTATATAGAATGTGGTAAAAATTATGTCAGGTGAAGCGAAAGAAGGTGTAATGAGGGGTAAGGTATAATAATGACACAATGCGAGTCTTGCAAGACCTGGTAAGACAGGGACACATACATTCATACTTGCATCCAAATGCGTACATGAATGCACACAGACGTATACACACACAAACACGCAAAGACACACATACAGAGGGATGCCCCTCGTGACCCCTCTGACCTTGACGTGGAAGGCTCCTGCAGACGTAGGAGAATGGCGCGTTGCACGGCGCAGTTTCCATGACAACGGACGCGACGTCAAGCAGAACGCAGTCGCTCTGCACTTCCTCCGGTTTCCATAGCAACAGCCCTAGAGATAGAGACATACACAGCCAATCTATCAATACATATCTATGGATACCAGGAACTCCCATTCTCTGTACGAAAGGATTCGATTGACTTTCATTAAATCAATCCGAATAAACTGTGTTCTTAATTCTTATGTAAGTCTGGATTCAAAACTCCCCCCAGCGCTGTTGCTATGGACCCTGACTACTCCGTTGTCATTGGTAACTGGGGCTTAGCTTTGCAGCGCCATCGGTTGATGCCTTATGCATTAGACACGGGCTCTATAGAAGTCGTTAATTAGTAATACTAATTAATAATTAATTAATAATAATTTACTAATAAGAGATTAATTTCTCGGATCTTTACTGCGGGTGGCTCGGTCGCATTATAAACGTGGAGTACAATACAACACACAATACAACACATCACAATACAACTGGGGCGCGGTGGTGTAGGGGTATGTTCGGTGCCTTGCAGCTGGAGGGTTGCGGGTTCGAATCCACCTCAAAGTCGCCGCGTAGGGACCCTGGGCAAGTCCTTCACTCGCAATTGCTCATGCGCTTCGGCGTGAAACTCCGATTCAGCGTTCGCGCAGTAGTCGGGAGCGCCTCTGAATGGGAAATCTGGTTGGGGCGCTATAACAAGTGTTCAAATACAATACAATACAATACAATACAATACAATACAATACTAATATTGTAGACAGTGACGAGGAGGCAATACGTGTGAATTGAATCGAAAGGTATACTGACGGTTGTCTTTGGTGCCGTACTTGGGCGATCTGGGGTCAACCCATTCGAAGGCCTCAGTCTGGTCAGTTCGTCTCATTCCTATCCACACCTTCGTCTGACTACAACGGAACAGAAAAGACAGATATCAAAGGAAGGAAGGAAGGAAGGAAGGAAGGAAGGAAGGAAGGAAGGTAGGAAGGAAGGAAGGAAGGAAGGAAGGAAGGAAGGAAGGAAGGAAGGAAGGACGGAAGGAAGGGAGGAAAGGGGAAGCAAAGCAGGTGGTATCTATTGTAGAACGCATGGAAAGAAGGAAGAAATTAAGAAATTAAGGAACGAAAGGAAGTAATGATTGAAGAAAGGAAGGTAGGAGAGAAAGGAAGATAGGATGAATGAAGGAAGGATCAACGGAGGACGGAAGAGACGAACGAGAGATGAATTGATGGACAAAGGGAGAAATGAACGTCATTTATCTCGAATTGTAGGATGGAAGGAGGGAGAGAGGGAGGGAGGGAGGGAGGGAGGGAAAGAAGGATGAAAGGAATTTGGATACGAATGAATGACGATGCATTACTTTTCTAAGACCGTTTGAGGCTCAACGAAGCGGAAAAAGTCGTCTTGAAGTTAGCAAACGAAGCGAAAAATCTAAGACTGTTGTTGAAAGAAGTCTTTCTCTTTCGTCTTTATAAGAACTCAGCCAATGTGATTAGACGTTTAAGTCTTTATAGTCTGAGAATAGCCTAAATAAGGAGAAGAGCAGTACCTTAAGCTAACCATGAGGTAACCATTGGTATGAAATGTTAGTGACTTCATTTCGTAGCCTCGGCATATGAGGGTGGGTGCACTGGGTGGCCAGTCCTCTCCCTCGCAATCTCATCTTTCCACCGACAGTGTTTGTGTATTAGTTATACCTGAGTTGGCTAGGGGGCAGCAGGTGGAGCAGAAATCTCCAACCAAATGTCTGCCCTGATTTGAACCCCGACCTCTCGTCTCTCCGTTGACAGCCCTTTAACCATTACACTATCCGGCACATCCTGCCTAAAATCGCTTTACTCCTCGACCTGTAAGGGATCGAAAAGTAGACGTCTCTGGCGACGAGTCTCTCTCTCTCTCTCTCTCTCTCTCTCCCTTTAACCACTACACTCTCTCTCTCTCTCTCTCTCTCTCTCTCTCTCTCTCTCTCTCTCTCTCTCTCTCTCTCTCTCTCTCTCTCTCTCTCTCTCTCTCTCTCTCTCTCTCTCTCTCTCTCTCTCTCTCGCAGTGTCCCTATATTATACATATTTTGATTAGAGTATTCCAACTGTTACCTGGTTCGAGCGTTCCTGACGACTGCTAGGGTCTGGTTGAGATCATCAAGGTCGTTGATGGACGGAAGGTCACCGTCTCGGCTGATGCAGTCCATCCTCGATCGGTCGAACGTCTGAGACGTCGAGACGTAGACGAAACGACGACGAACATCCACAGATTCAGACACATCTATACAGGACGACAAGAAGAAATACTTACTTACTTACTTACTTTATTATTATTATTATTATTATTATTAATATTACTATTATTATTATTATTATTATTATTATTATTATTATTATTATTATTATTATTATTATTATTATTATTATTTATTTTTTTTTTTTTGAAAGTGCCCTGAGGTACTTCATTCCCCCAGGGACTTATAAATTATAAAAGCAATGTTTGGAACGGCTACTCCTCATCCATGTCGGGCGTGGGTTTGTTAAATGTGCCACTAAATGCTACGGCGTTGAAGCGTTGAAGCGTTGTACTGTGACCGAGATCCTCTGAAAAATTATTTATTATTATTATTATTATTTTATTAGATCTCTTGTAGAAAAATCGTGTTGCAGTTAAACGAGACCAGTCACAAACGGTGCAGGACATAACGATTGAATGCAGATGATGAATACTATTTATAGTTTCGGTGGATTTAGTTTTATGGGTGTCTTTGCCTTACATATAATTTATGGAAGATCTACCTCTGCCTTCATCATCATCATCATCATCATCATCATCATCATCATCATCATCATCATCATCATCATCATCATCATCATCATCATCATCATCATCATCATCAGATCTCTTGTAGAGAAATCGTGTTACGGTTAAACGAGGCCAGTTACAAAGAAACAGGATGCTACGACTGGATTGGATTGGATCCACAGTTTAACGGCAGCTTATGACATCATAGGCCGTTGCCGCCGACAAAGATTAGTTTTTGGCATAATACAGCTTACATGCTACGACTGAATTCAACTGAAGATTTTATATATAGGCTAGCTTCAGTGGATTTAGTTTTACGGGTGTCTTTGCCTGGGCAGGAGGAGGATCGAACCCGTTCTCCCAACAATGCAAGGCGAACGATATAACCAATCGGTCAACGTGTTCCATGCCTCCTGTCAGCATTAACTTACACTTAGGCTTTTTGAGATAAAGAGGAAGATTAATTAATTAATTAAATAACTAATTAATTAATTAATTCATTCATTCATTCGCTCAAATATCTGAACGAATAGAATATAGGCCTAATTATAGTCATCTCACTCACCTACAACTCACTTCAAACCTCCCAGCCCTCCTATCTCCGTCAGTTGTTCACGATATAGCCACTTCGTCCAACCCGCTCCTCCTCCTTCCTAACACTCCTCCGCCCTTCCGTTACCTCATAACTAAAATGTGCAAATCGACCCATAGCTATAGCTGTTCCACCTCTTTGGAACAAAATTCCGCCAGTACTACGACAAATATCTGACCCATGCTACGAAGTCACCAAAGCCTCACCTCTTGCTACCTCTCCACAACGTAGGCCTATTCCACTCACAACTGGAAAACACTGCTTTTCACAAGTCCTATCCCGCTTCCTTCTCCTCCCCTCACCTCCCTCGCCATTTCAACTCTAAACATCATACACCTTGGCCGTCTGCCTGCTTGACCCTTTGGATCTCCTCTGCGGCCCTGCCTATTGATTTTGTTTTGATAAAGCGCCTGTGAATAAGCTGGTTCCCGCGACTTCGCTTTTGTGGGCGCTCTAGAAATCTCGAGTTTACGATTACGATTACGATTACGATTGCTTTGTCAACGAATGCAACAACAACGAGTGGTATTGGTTGTCCTGGCAACAGGGCAACCTGCTGCTGTTGTTCGTTTCCTTATTAGTCCTCTCAGTTCTTTAGTCTCTTTAGTCTTCGGCCTATAATGACGCCGATGCTTTTCATCCGTGGCAGCTGAAAGAGCAACTAATGACCGAGCTCAATCGATAGACTAAACGATCGGCAGTTGAAAAGACACAATGGACTAACATGCCACCTCTCCCCCTTCCCAACACGATTCCATTGATCTTAATTCACCCTAGTCACGCCTTCCCATCTTAGCCGCCCCCTCCGTCCCTCCTTCCATCCTTCACTTGCTCCCTCACTCCCTTCCTCTCTCCTTCTCTCCCTCCCATTGCACTTCCTTTCTGCATACATCACCCAATGAACCTTCTGCCTGTCTGCATGTCTGTCTGTCTGTCTGTCTGTCTGTCTGTCTGTCTGTCTGTCTGTCTGTCTGTCTGTCTGTCTGTCTGTCTGTCTGTCTGTCTGTCTGTCTGTCTGTCTGTCTGTCTTCCACTTGCCACTCTTTATCGCGCGTGCTTTGAATGTGACTCGTATCAATTGTTCTTAGGTCCTGATTGCATATATATGCGGAACAACCCACCGACCGATCGATCCATTTACTCTATGTCTGTCTGTCTGTCTGTCTGTCTGTCTGTCTCTCTCTCTCGTCTAAGAGAGAACAACTGGCACTCTACAGAGTGCTATTGATGCCAAACTGACTTTTATATAGCGCGCGATTATTGATCGAGCTCTAAAGAAATGAAACAAAGCATGCACCATGCAGCTAACAGGCCATGTATGTGTGTAGGTGTGCGTGCATGTATGCGTCTGTATCTGTGACTGTATGCGTGTGTGCGTTTGTTGAAGGTCATTTGGACCACCCAGGCAGTCTTTATGTCTTACGGTCTGTCTTACCCATTGTTACTCCAAGTGCCCAAAATATCATGCATGAATTGGCAGAACAGTTTTGACAAGTGATGCTGCTTTCGGAAAGCTATGTGCATTTAGCTTCCACTACAACAGCGGATCTACAGGAGGCACCTCACCGAATATAACAAGCGCTCTTCGATTAATCGAAAAATATAAATTTAATCGTTAAAATTAATTAACGATTAATCGATTAATTAATCGTTAACTTCCGTAGCCCGAGTATGTATGTACGTATAGTAGTGTATCTATGTATGTATGCATGGCTGCCCACCTTCTTCCAGAGTTAATTTATATCACTTAGTTTCTATTTTTGAAAATAGTGTTATTGTCATTTTTGATTAATCTTTTTCACTGTGTGTGGCTGTTTTTCTGCAAATGTAGTCATGCATGAGGGACTCTTAGAGGGTGACTGACAGACTGACAGACTGACAGACTGACTGACTGACTGACTGACTGACTGACTGACTGACTGACTGACTGACTGACTGACTGACTGACTGACTGACTGACTGACTGACTGACTGACTGACTGACTGACTGACTGACTGACTGACTGACTGACTGACTGACCGGGAGTGTAGTAGATGTCGTTTTTGGATGATCCTCCGCAAGACAGTTGGCCACAGGTCATGTCACATTCTAAAGCAGAACAACAGTACAAAACACAGGCATAGACTGATGTATGACAGTCTAATCTAATCTAATCTAATCTAATCTAATCTAATCTAATCTAATCTAATCTAATCTAATCTAATCTAATCTAATCTAATCTAATCTAATCTAATCTAATCTAATCTAATCTAATCTAAACGCTGATGAAACGATTTAATCTTAAATCTAGTTAGAAGTCTTAGCGAATCTGAATAGAAACTGAAATGAACGAATGAATGAATGAATGAATGAATGAATGAATGAATGAACGAACGAACGGAACGAACGAACGGAACGAATGAACGAATGAATTAATGAATTAATGAACGAATGAACGAACGAACGAAACGAATGAATTAATGAATGAGCGAAGAGTATATCCGACCATTGCTGGGTCCATGTGATCCGTAGGATTTCCCGCAGATGCATCTATTCGCCGGTGGTCCCTGGAGTCCGCAGTAGGGATAACCGGAAATCCGGCATCCATGGACGCAGTCTTCCGCCGTCAGGTTGCCACCCATCGATGTCTCCGGACCATTGAGATCCGGATTGGATTGATCATCCAGGAAACATCCCAGGTGAAGGAAGGTGGACGCTGTGGATAGTCGACCTGGATTATAGGAAAAGACTTATGTTGTCTAAAGCCACACCTTCTAAATATTGCTAACTGCCATCGTTAATTGCTATTGCTAATTGCTATTGTTAATTGCTATTGCTAATTGCTATTGTTAACTGTTATTGCGTAAGAACGATGTTGCAGTTGATAAGGTCCAAACCACTTCATCCAAAATCACTTAATCAAATTCACCCTGTCCAAATCACTCGATCGAAATTTCACCCGACCCAATCAGTACATAAGACTCATCCAACCCAAATCATTCAATCAAAATCACCCAATCCAAACCACACTATTAAATTTATTCAATACAAATGACCCAAACCATTTTAAACAAACCTCGTGACCAAAATCACCCAATCCAAATATTTCGAGACATCGCAATATGATTCCGGCAAATATAAGATTAAAATAAATATATAAATATATAGCGCCTTTAGTACCTGGCATGAACTCACCTGTCAGTGATAGGACGACGATCGTAAGAATCAGGTTTCGAACCAAGGACATCATGGCATTCGCTACGTCTTCTATCGCTGTACCTTGTCGAAGGGAATGAGGTTGTTGCTGATGCTGTCCAGTTAACACCTGTTGCAGCAACCCAATTGTCACGGTTCGCTGCGCACAGTGACGTGAACTGGGCTCAGTAGTTGACGCTGTCTCTGTCTCTGTCTCATTCTCAGTCTCAGTCTCAGTCAGTCTGTCTGTCTGTCTGGCCAGTCTGTCTGCCTGTCTGTCTCAAAGTCGGTGCATTTGGAAATGATAAGAGCAACTTTCTATAGTCTATATATTCAATGGAGCAACTGCAGGGTCCCCTTTGATTGAACAGGTTGTTGTCGACATTTGGTTGCTTAGCAATGGGGCAGCTGCCTCTCTTGTCTCTAAGTGCAGAAGGTGACGAGGTCAGGCGAGGCAGTGTCTCAAAAGACGACTTCCTCTGTAAAGACGGAAGGTAATGCTCACTGATAATTCACAGTGGTTAGCTCATTGGAGGTTTAGGGTTGAAATCCTCGCCAGAGTTCGGTCGATATTTCTGTTCTTTGCGACCGCTGGCGAATGGGATACGTCGACTGCATTGGCAGTTGGAGAGAGAGAGAGAGAGAGAGAGAGACAGACAGACAGACAGACAGACAGACAGACAGACAGACAGACAGACAGACAGACAGACAGACAGACAGACAGACAGACAGACAGACAGAGACAGACAGAAGAGAGAGAGAGACAGAGAGAGAGAGAGAGAGAGACAGACAGACAGACAGACAGACAGACAGACAGAGACTCTGTAAAGACGGAAGGTAATGCCCACTGATAATTCACAGACAGACAGACAGACAGACAGACAGAGACAGAGACAGACAGAGACAGACAGAGACAGACAGAGACAGACAGGAGAGACAGACAGAGACAGACAGAGACAGACAGAGACAGACAGAGACAGACAGAGACAGACAGGCAGATAGACAGAGCGCCTTGAAATGAAGAGTAGAATCCGTCCATGTTGCCTATCGCCATCTAGTGAATGACATTGTACCACAAGCAGCATCATTATCCGTAGGAAGGAAATGGCGATGAAACAACGAAGAGATGTACAGAATGTGGAACAGTGTAGCTGAGTGGTTAGAGCGCTTGCCTTGCAACGCGGAGAGTTCGGGTTCGATCCTCCTCCTCCTCTGAGACGGTTACTGTGTAGGCCCTGTACTAAGGGCCTGTAGGGACATTGAGTAAGTCCTTCACTAACAGTAACTGTTGCTGAGAGCCATCGATTGATGATTGATCATTAAAATAGTGTTGCTTAATAAATGTGTAATAATAATAATAATAATAATAATAATAATAATAATAATAATAATAATAATAATAATAATAAATATAAAAATATTAATAATAATAATAATAATAATAATAATAATAATAATAATAATAATAATAATAAAGAAAGGTTGTGCCCGTTTGGGCTTATCAATAAACAGCTCAAAATGCGAAGTAATATCCAGGGACGCAAATATCGACCTACCAGAACCGGTGAACCAATTCCTGCGCGTAGATCCATCATCGGCAGAGTTGCTTGGCGCACCTCTATCTCCACGTGAGGCCCTCAACGATACTTTAAACTCAATCGTATCGAGATTGGCAAGTACTATGAAAAAGCTGGAGCAGATACCAAGACAAGACGCACTCCTGATACTACGATGCTCAATTGGGGCTCCGAGGCTCATATACATTCTCCGCTGCACACCTTGTCATGACCACCCGGGCCTCATGAAATTCGACGCGGGATTACGAGCTGGCACAGAGAGCATTCTTAACATCGCTCTCTCTGACGATCAGTGGTTACTCACATCCATGCCTATCAGGATGGGCGGACTGGGAATAAGAAGAGCATCTTCGTTGGCACTTCCAGCTTTTTAGCCTCAGCCGCAAGATCTCAACTCACCCAATCGCTCATCCTCACTCTCACTCAGGTGCCCGAAGACTCTATCGTGGAAGTAATGAGAACCCGATGGCAGCAGAGCATTGCAGAATCGACCGACTTCCCATCCACAGACGGTAAACAGTCTTCATGGGACACGCCGCTGCTCTCGGTGGCCATGCTGGAGGTAACATCGCGCTCTCGGATTCGTACGACCGAGCCAGGCTTAATGCTATACAGGCCCCACACGCCTCGGACTGGCTATTCGCCCTCCCTTTAGCTTCTCAAGGCTTAAGACTCAATGACGAAGATATGAGGGTAGCGGTGGGCTTGAGACTGGGGGCGGTCATCTGTGCCCCACACACATGTCCATGTGGTACAATGGTTTCAGCCAGAGGATCGCACGGTTTGGCTTGCACGTTGGGTTTCGGCAGACAAGCCAGACACTCTTCAATCAATGAAATCGTGCTACGCAGCCTCATCAGAGCAGGTACACCGTCGATCAGGGAACCGGCTGGCCTCACCCGACTGGATGGGAAAAGACCAGATGGCCAAACCCTGATCCCATGGAACAACGGGCGTTCCCTGATTTGGGATGTCACAATTGTAGACACTTTTGCGCCATCGTACTTGGTCGAGACAGCTGTAGCGGCGGGAGGAGCGGCGGAAATAGCTGCAACTAGAAAGAAGAAAAAATACGAGGAGCTTGAAACAAGATACATTTTCACCCCAATCGCGATAGAGACGATGGGACCAGTGGACCAGGAAGGCCTGGCGTTCATCAAGGAACTCGGCAGACGGTTGTCCAAAACAACAGAAGATCAACAAGAGACCTTTTCCTATTTCAAAAACTCTCTGTCACGGTCCAGCGGTTCAACGCTGTCGCATGCCTTGGTACAATGGGACCCTAGATCTCTGATATAATAATAATAATAATAATAATAATAATAATAATAATAATGATACAAATAACAATAACAATACTAATAATACCCGTTAATAATAATAATAATAATAATAATAATAATAATAATAATAATAAACCCTCCAGACAAATTTCCTGCTCCTTATAGCAATTTTTCATAAATCCTGAGGGATCCTTGATACCTCAGGTAAAATAATAATAATAATAATAATAATAATAATAATAAAATAAAAAGGCACTGGGCAGTGATAGATTTATCCTGATAGGTAAGAGCGAAGAGCTTTACGTAGACACCCATACAAAAATGTCCGGCGTCGATATAAATAAACAATCAACTGCGCTCAAACGTAATTTCTTTTCACATCCTATGACCGGTTCAAATGTAACACGTTTTCTTAACAAGAGATCGAATATTGATAATAATAATATATAATTATACATAATAATAAGACGGCGGGAAACATCAATGACACAGTTTGCTAAAGTGCTATAATACGACATCATATGGAGAGCCCTTGGCAGAGCAAAAACCCCAGCACAGAAAGAAGCTCCTGATGGAAAGCCATCTGTCTCACCGGTCTCTGTAGCTCTGCTGCAGGAAGTAGTAGTAGTAGTAGTAGTAGTAGTAGTAGTAGTAGTAGTAGTAGTAGTAGTAGTAGTAGTAGTAGTAGTAGTAGTCGTAGCAGCAGCAGCAGCAGCAGCAGCAGCAGCAGCAGCAGCAGCAGCAGCAGCAGCAGCAGCAGCAGCAGCAGTAGTAGTAACTAGTAATAATTTTTTAAAATTTTAATAATTTTAATAATTTTAATAATAATAAAGGCAGTGATGGTTTTGTCCATATACTGCGCGCATCCATGATAAGATCCTCTTTCTAGTCTCAAAGGCGCAGCTGAGCAGTGCCCCGAAAGTATCTTTCTGCCTATATGCGAAAGCCGTTATCTGTGACCTCATCTCGTTCCTTGCGCTCTGCTGATTGGTTAGATCTTTTTGTTCCTAGGACTAGGACTGCTTTGGCTCAACGCCGGGAATTTGCTGTGGTTGGTCCCTCTACTTGGAATGACCTTCCCCCCCCTCATTAAAGGCTAAACTAATGACTAGTTTTCCTCTTTGGTCTCTCGTTCTTTAAAGACGTTTCTTTCCCGCGGGGTTTTCGTGCTGAGAGTGTTTCTGAATAGTTATTCTGAGAGAGGCGCTATATAAATCCTTAGATACAATAATACAATACTGCTATTAGCGCCGTGTATTGCAGGCTGTCTGTTCTGTTAGTAGTTAAGATTTATGTCTTCTGTCATTTGTGTTCTTGTGAATTGTTTGAATTGCATAATTGTACACTGTAACCGGTTGCGGTTTGTCAACCGGATTGTTTGAATAAACGAAAATATTACTTTTATTACAATGCAATATATTTGCTGAGCATAGACATAGACACCTATAAAACTAAATCCACCGAAGCTATATATATTCATCAACTTTGTTCCGTCCCTAGATTCCATATTTGTATTGATTCGTTTAACTGTACACGATTTCTCTACAAGAGATCGAATACTAATAATTAAATAATAACAATAATAATAATAGAGTCAGTGATGATGGGGGGGAGAGCGATGGTCACAACAACACTAACCCTTGATTATGTTAACTGTCATAACAAGTGTTCAAATACAATACAATAATGATGATGATAATGATGATGATGATGATGATGATGATGATGATGATGATGATGATGATGATGATAATAATAACAATAACATGGGCGTATTTAGGGGGGGGTTTTACGGGTTCAAACCCCCCCGAAATAACTAATTGCAAAAATTTTTTTAGTCATATTTTCCAACTGCGAAATTAAATCTTTGGATGACATTGATTGTACGTGAAACTTCGAAACTTTTACTTACTTTTTTATATATTTTTTGCAAGTATTGTCTGCAGTCAAACTAAAACACGACTCAAACTACATCGTAGCTACGAGTAACAGCTGGTTCCTATCAGCACTGAAATAATAGAGCAATTTTGTTCAGATGACAGCTTAAATTGCTACCATTACAGTGTGGAAATTAGGGGCACATAATTATCCCCAAACCCCTCCCCTGCTCGGCGCTGCGCGCTTCGGCGGTCCCTCCTAAACTTTGGAAAACCCCCCGAAATTGTTTCTGGCTACGCCCCTGAACAATAATAATAATGGCAGTGGTAGATTTATCCTGATAATATGTAAAGCTCCCATATATACACCCATAAAACGAAATCCACCGTAGCTATATATGAGCATCAACCGCGTTCATCGCTAGATACCAAGCAGGTATTACTCATTTAACTGTAGGCCTACACGATTTCTCTACAAGAGACCGAATATTAATAATACGAATAAAATAATAATAATAATAATAATAATATGTCCATCCGAAGGTGTCGTTAAGCGAACATGTCGGACTAATATTTGATTGTGCGTGGCCCAGTGGCTGAATGATCTGCCCTTCATCTCTCCAACAGCGGTTCGATTCCCAATAACACCGATCAATAGACCACAATTTCCAATGCTCGGAGACAGTGTCATCAATCATCCGAAATCTATGCATAGTGCACTCGATTCAAGGCGCAATATTTAAATGTGTGCGCGCGTGCGTGTATATGTGTTATATTGTTCTTGTGGATAATATTACTATCATTATGTCCCCATTATTATTCTATTACTCATTTAATAAGCGTCACTATCCAATGACAATACATCAATTGATGGCACTGAGCAATTAATTAATTCATTAATTCATTCATTTCAGATATTTTATAGCGCCCCTTCAAGATTTCTACTCAGAGGCGCTCCCGACTACAGCGCGGACACTGAATCGGAGTTTCACGCCGAAGCGCATGAGCAATTATTGCGAGTGAAGGACTTGCCCAGGGTCTACGCGGCGGCTTGAGGTGGATTCGAACCTGCAACCTCCGGCTGCAAGGCACCGAACATACTCCTACACCACCTCGCCCAATTGTGAATGAATGACTTGCTCAACGTCCCTGCATTACATAGTAGCCGTGACTCGAACCCGTTTTCTTCGTGTAGCAAGGTGAACGCTCTAACCAGTCGGCCACCGTTGCCAAGTGACTTAGTGACCCTGAGTTCAAGTGTCACCCTTTCCCTTTTCCATCATTCAACAGATGGCCATTAAAACACCTTCTCACCGAGAGGCTGCAGGCGGGGTTGAAACCACAACACCCGCTGGCATGACGACAAATTTGGACCACCTTAGTTGGGGTTGCTAGGTCACCGACCCTACCACCCAGCTTGAAACACCTCTGAAGTTTGAACACAGGGTGACGTGATATTAGGTCACCACGGGGCGTGAGAGGGGTCGAGTGCTTGGGGCGTTAGTCAGCGACCTACGACGAACGACCCTCGCCCGCCTTGTTAGCCACTGACAATAACCGAACGTATACAGGATCCAGTTGAACGGGCGGTCCCTGCCCAATTATTAGCATGCCTGATGCCTCGGTCTAATAACGCCACGTGTGGTATATACCTATGCAAACAAACATACGCAGTGTTGTTTCGTCCTTATACACACTGCGGGCCACACGCCAGCGAAGAGACACCGCCGTGCATGCATTCCTGTCACGTCGTAAACTTGCGTCTGTTCCATAGCAGGGTTTGAATTGAAAAATTTGAACTCGTTTTTTTGTGTGTGGGAGGGGGAATTGAAAAATTCTTACATGTCGAGATGTCCAGACCAGAATGTCTTACATACCAAACATCGGTATACCTGCTAACTTTTAGTGAGTAGCCTGCTTTATTTACAGTAGGCCTACTCAGTCCTTCGCGTGCAGGCCTGCACATCGTAATCGTAATCGTAGGCTTCTAATCTCCAAACTTCTAAAGCGCCACTCGAAAGCCAAGCGCATGGCACCAGCTTATTCACGAGCGCTGGGCAACGCATCTCCTCCAGGTCTATGTCCATGGCCAGCTCCTCGAGTCCTCGACCTCATCCCACGACATCTCCAGGAATCTCAAGATGTCTCTGATGGTTTCCGGCCAGTTCTTCCGTGGTCTTCCTCCCTTCCTTCTCTCTCCAGAATTCCAGGACATCACTAGTTTAACGACGTCTTATGGCAACAAAGGCCGTTGACGTCGAGACAATTTATTTTGAATAGTTCTTGCTGTTTGTAGGGGCATAATACTCGGGCCTTAAGCTTGATTAATGATTATACAGAACCGTTCTTCTGCTTTCGCTTATATGGCAAAACATCTGGCTTAAAAAAGGTGTCTAATTATTTTGAAAAGTTCTCTCCGTTCCTATGGCATAATACAGCTCTTTCGTGTACAGTTCATAACAAAGAAACCTATTAGCCTATTATTCCAAAGTGTAACGTTGTCTTATGACATCAAAGGCCGTTGACGAAGGAAGCATTGAATTCAGTAAGTAACCTACAATTAACTTACAGCGTCCGAACGTTTCGTTTATTATGTTAGTGAGAGGTGTCAAAACGGAGCTTTGCAATCACTAACATAATTTTTAGACATAAAGTAGCCTAGTTAATCTGACTTTGTCGATGATTTCCAAAAGGATTTTGAACTAGTGCTTTTCTTTGTTTAAAAATCATAAAATCATTGAGCTGTTCTCGGACCGAGCTCACGATTAGTCTTCAATTTCATAATTTTGGCGTATCGTACATGCACCTACTCAAGCGATTAGACTTCGAGGTGATTGTAGGCTTGCATAGGCTAGGCTACTTTACAGAAAATGTTTTAGTTTACTGCATGGTCCCTTTCAAGAATCTTGCTATCAACCTCTGCTGACATGGCAGTTGCTGCTCAGCTGATGCGTCAGTGCAGTCAGAATCTGAAACTGCTCAGAGCAGTGTGATTCTCCTTACAGATTTTATTTTAGTTATAGTTACAGTTATAGTTAATGGTTTTTTATTTTAGTTATAGTTATAGTTATAGTTAGTATTATTTTTTAGTTATAGTTATAGTTATAGTTAATGAATTTTTATTTTAGTTAATTTTAGTTACTCTCAGTTACAATAATTAAGGCTATAAGCAAAATTGTGCGTATTGACGCGCTGTTTCACAATTTCCTCAGAGCTTTGAAAGCATTTGAAGCATGGGTGGATTCAGCTTCATGAATACATGAGTTTCCAAAGTAACTGACAAATTGCACAATACAAATATCGCATTTTTCGTTCTCATGTATCGAATCGTTATATTGCACTTCCTATTTTAATTTTTTGTATTAACGAAAATAAAGATGAATTTTCGTTAGTGTTATTTTCGTTATAGTTATAGTTATAGTTAATGATATTTTTTAGTTATAGTTATAGTTATCGTTAACGAAATCATTTTATTTTCGTTAACGAACATTTTCGTTATCGTTATCGTTAACGAGAATCACAAGCTCAGAGTAAATGGACATTGATGGCAGTCTAGTTACAGAAGCACAGCGATTTGCAACGGTCTACGATGTTGATATAAACTTTCCGGTTCATCGAGCAAGACGACCACCCAGGCATTATGACGAGAAAACTGAGAAAAGGACAGTAAATGTCGTCCTCAGTAGCACAGACATCTTATTGGTGTTTACTATACAACACTGGATACGGTTGCTTGTCAACTATAGAGGCAATGACGGATCCAGAAAGTTTATGAGGGGCAAATGGGCGTCCGAAGGAAGATCGTCGAGGCGCGCAGCACCTCAACAATCTTATCAACAATTATAGTGGCCCGCAAGCCAAAAAGGGTTAGCCACCTCTGACCTAAATGATGCAGGCACATGCAGGCACTGACGATGATGATGAACAAAACACAAAGCTGTCGACAGGACAATGGATTGAAAGCAGTTATGTTAAACCAGTACGTTTGATATGACAACTTTCAGACTCTCCCAAGCTGATCACCAGCTTAAACATAATCCTGGTCTACCTTGTGGTGACCAGCTGCTCAGCTGAGTGAGGTATGAGTCGCATCCGCAGTCCGCATTGTGAAAAATCGACTGAGATCAACCATGGTTGGTGACTGCATGGTTTGCACCTGTCAGTATTAGCCAGTGCAGGAGACGCTACTCTAATTTGTACTATATAATTACTACTGGACGAAATTGTTGATCGCTTGGCTACGCACACTGCTGAAGAAGCACGTATTGTAATTTTAGTACTTATGTTAGTACTGTCTGGCAGCTTTGGCAGTATGCCTCTGTCTGTGTACATGCCTTCATATTTTATAATGCATAATGTTGCTTGATTAGTGAACTAAAAGTTAAAGAATTCAATAAAGAATTCAACAGTAAAATCGTGATTCAAATTTTGATAATCGAAATTTTCTCTTTCAATCGCCGCGGTCGTCATGGGGGGGGGGATCTGGTGACATGAGGGGGGAATGCTTCATAGGCGTAAGGGGGGATGGACACCCCTGCGGTAAAGAACCCTCAGCAACTGTAGGCTATACCCCATAAAATTATATTAGATTTGTCTTCCTTTCCATTATGTAACTCACTGCGGTTTGTCAGTCTGTTTTTATTAAACGAAGATAATATTATACTGTCACATACGTATAAAATAACACACAAACGAACCTCTGCTTTCACTTATATATTGCGAATATCACCCTTGAAAGAGGTGTATTCTAATTGTCAACAGTTCTCACCGTTTGTATCGCACATATTACAGCTATTCGTTCGCACCTTCAGCATGTTTGTGGATTTACTCATTGTATTCAATTTATTTATCCACTTAATCACTTATTAGCTTAATTCTTAATAAATTGCTTTCAACATTTATTCAACTCTTTGCTACTATTTATCACAGAACTCACCCGGTTTAAGCTGTTAATCGCTTATTCCAAGTATCCCAATCATTTAAAAGGTGTGTAAGAAAATGCTCTTCTCTAACACGACGTTTTGAAAAATCTTTTATATGTATATATCGTCGATTGAATATATATAATTTTATAATATATATATATATATATATACATATATATTGTGTTCTACTATACATACTGTGTTATATATGATGTTTCTGTTGACTCGGCAGCGCTGATAGCAGCTGCAATAGAGAAATAAAGATTCATATAGGCCTACTTTAGGGAGGGAAAATACTGCATTTGGGAGGCTTACTAAGTTCTGGAAGAAAATGGATGCAGTATTATACGAGGACTAAGATTCGCCTGTAGGCCTACAATGCCGTAGTTTTGAGCTGTTGCATGAAACTGATACATGGCCAATAACAGTGGACAACAGGAGAAAATTACAAGCAGTACATCATAGGTGGCTGAGAAGAATCCTACATGTATCATGGCGCGACAAGGTGGCAAACAAAACTAGGTGTAGGCCTAATTGTGTAAAAAATCGAACAATCTTGAGTTTTATTTTCAGAAGATTTGCTCTAGCAAAAAATATGACTTAACAAACATTGAAGTTGTATAAATGAAAACGGAGAAAAAAGCAATAGTTTTAATTAATTAACCAAATAAGATACACTGAACCACTGAAAACTGTGCTGGGGATTTAACTTAACCAAAAAAATAATGTTTGGGAATGAACTGGAGGGGTTGGAAATGAATTGGTACCGCAAAATAGTTTCTTGTGTTTTTTTAGCTTCAATACTGAAAGCTCTTTACGATTCTCTATCACTTCAACTTCTCCGCTTTCTTCCCAACCATGGACCCAAGAATTATGAACCACACTTAACAATGCAGCGCCTAAGTGTGATAAATACCACTCAACGGCGTGAAAGGAACAGCGCATAGGACTGGCTTGGCGCGTGACCTAATTACGTATACAATGACGTCGTAAAAACCGTGAACTCGAGAAGATGTTCGGAGGTTAGGATGAAAACGCGCCTCAGTGGCGCCGCTCTGTGACTGCCGTATATACGCACTAACAAAGCCCTTGAAACGTAGGAATAAGCATCGCGAACATTCCAGTCTACCGATGAATGTCACCAACATTTCCGATTTCAGTTGGGCGGACGAAAAACGTTAACTAGCTACGAACATCTCACAGAGTCAACGCTGCGCAACTATCTCAGATAACAGCCTAATTAAGCATATTCGGCTAATTGAGCGGGCGTTGTTTTGCCAAAGCGTAGGCCCTATTAGAGGTCGATTATGCAGAGGACTTGGGTCGTTGTAAAACGCCAGTCAGCGTGAATCATAACCACATGCTGTGTAGTTATGGTTTCCAGGGTCGAATGCAGTTCAGCTCAGGTGAGGAATTGCGACCACACCTTCAATTCGACTCCGATTAAAATTATTGTGAAAGTTTCTCAATCTGTGAATATAGGTGCTATTGAGAGACGAACTAAATGCTCTTATATAAGTTAGTGTATTCAGTCATACATACATGCATGCCTGAATGCTAGTATGCAAACACAATTAAGGACATCATAATTATATGCATACATGTAACATAACATGCCAGGTCAATGCGTCAACCTATTATCTCATTTAGAAGTTAAGCGTAGGACCTCAGCAACTACCAAAGCTCGTGTTAATTAATTAATTAGTATTAATCAAACGTCTGCGTCACTGTGTAACTCGAGGCTGGATACATGCGGGAACAATAATAGTAAACAAATTATTAGAATATCCAGAAATATTAAAAGCTCTTTGCAACTAATATTAAATTTTATTTGACTGCGAAGTTGTGAACAAACCATCGTTTCGTATCAGAAGGTGGTTCATGTGTGAACATGAACCCTCTATGGTCTCAATGACCCTGGTCATTTTCAATGAATTGATCGGGTGAGATCGTTCACCACCGCTGCTGTCCCTTTGAATGGACGTCACGCCATTATTTTAGTATCCCCGTGCAAGGACCGTGCTAGCCCGAGATTTAAACCTCTGAAATAAGCATCGGGAAGCGAATCGCGATCCTCACGCTCTCTAATAATTCACGCTCTCTAACACAGAAGCGCATAAGAAGCAGCCTACGCTCTAACCAACGTAGCTAACTGGGCCACTATGTCCGTTA
>JACEVL010001741.1:92500-190000 GCA_020284085.1 Aporrectodea caliginosa
TGTAACAGTAGTTATCTTGAAGGGGCGATATATAAATTGCATAGATAGATTAGAATTTGACCTTTATTCGTATACTTTGGTCACGTGTAAAATCTTCCAGCCCCAGCAGCTCTTTTTTGACAAGTAACCCACCGGGGCATTGTTTAATTTTCAGTTAAAGTCTGTGTTTGTATGCTATCAGGGAAATCCGAATACGTACAACGCAACTTCCTGGACTTACTTATAGCTGGCTATTGCCGATTTGATTTGATATAGCGCCGGTGTTTAAGCTGATCATGTGGTTTTTGTGGGCGCTGAGGAATTGTCGAAGATTTACATTACATTACGTTACATTACCAGGCCCGTAGCCAGACTTAAATTCAAGAGGAGGCAACTTCACAGACCATCGACAAAATCCTGGTTATTGGTGTCATTTATAGTCAATAAGAGTTCCAATATATAAAAAAGCAAGAGGAGGCAACTGCCTCCTCGTGCCTCCATGTAGCTACGCCTATGTACATTACATTAATCCCGATTAGATCTTTGTTCACAGATGTGTGGATATAGAGCGACTGTTTGTTTGTCTCATGTTTCAGATGTGACCGTTGACATTGTCTTTGCTGCTGCTGCTGACCAGAGTTTCTGCCTGGTCCTAATTTCGATATCCTGTAAACTTTTCGATTCGAAGGATCATTCCAGATAAGGGGGCCACTGCCTTACCACAGCAAGGACAGACACCATTTTCGCGGTGCTATCAATCGGTGATGGAAAAATCGAACCTGCCACTCCCTCTGAAAAAGAGAACCATCGGAGAGGCGATTTCCGTCGTCCGCGATGGTTCCAAACTGGAGAAGAGAACGCCGGTCCAGTTCAAGCACGGACTGGTCAGAGACAATTCCGGAAGGGTGCTGAAGGACAGGCCACAGTTCGCCGGAAGCTACCTGAAGAAGCGCTTCGGATACAGTTCCAAGAAGACGGGGGTTCCGTTCTCCCTCAAGGGATCCAAAGCCGTCGTGACTTCTTTGTGCGCAGCCGGGGATTTCGCCGACGCCTGCTTTCCAGCCTTCAGTGAGAGCACGGACTCCGCCCTTCAGGAATCCGCTTGTGTCAAACGAGGGTCGTTATCGATGAAAGGCAAGCTGCTTCAGCTCCAGGAGCGAAACAGACTGATCCTGGCAAAGCACCAGTTCCCCAGAACAACGTCGGCCCCTACTCAACTCAATCCAGATCTAACGTCTGCCATGTTGATGACCCCGCTCACCTTGAAAGTTGAGACGACAGACGAAGAGGTCAAGACGTGCAGCGGCGAACAGGTGAGGCTGGGAGAATCGTGCAGCACTAGTCCCATCTACCATGAACTGGATCCAATCGATGGTCACGTCAGCTCACCAGAACAACACACCTACCAGAGCATCAGCGAAGTCAGAGAGGAGATGGCTCGGCTGCAAGCTCAAATGAATTTCGGAAATACGATGTCTGCTTATGGTGAACATAACGCAGTAAACAACTGTCTGAAAACTGCAGAACTTTCGGCACGGGAATCACAGAAAAGGCTTTACGGTACCGTGCAAGAATCGGAGCCAAAACAGAGTCGCACTAAACGATCCATATTTTCAAAATTCTGGCTTTCCAGGCGAAATCTACTTTCGACTCACGAGGATGCCACTGGTGATGAAAAAGCGGTTCTTACAAGTATAACGTCGTTATCTGAGGATGAAATCACTGCACCAAAGGCAGGAGGAGAAGGACTCGGCACTCATCCAAGTGGTGTGGGATCATGCTCTCTTGCTCAACCATCGTCCATTCACTCAGCGAATTCTAGAAAACGTCCACCAAACGTGACTGCACTTTCTAGTTGGAATGCGTACAGTAACCATCCGCTAAGAACTGAGGATTCGTATAACACCGACGGCTGTCAGGGATTCTACATACCAACGGATTCGTCATGCTACAGCAACGCTCGTGGTATCTGTAGCAACCGAGATGGCATCGGAAATTCTTGTGATTGCTACTACGGCTGGAAAAGCGACGACGAGGTTGAAAGCGATGGCAGAATGGGACCAACCTCCTCTCAGAGGACTCTTCTCCAGAGTTTTGCAAAACGGTCAGACATAAAAGCAGCGATGAAATCGAAAACGAAAGAGGAGTATTTTTCAAGCATAGAAATGGCAAATGCGCTTACCGAATACCACTGGAACGTATACCAGACCGGGAACATAAAGAAAAACGAAACTGGAGCAACTCTTGGCTCAGGCAGAAGGCCAGGTGACTGCTTAGATTCACCGAGCAAAGGCACAGAGGTGTTTACTGCCTTACACCAAGATCAGTGGGTGACCAGTCATTTCTTGTCTGCCCAACTTACACCATCAGACCAGTCAAAAGCAGGCGCTGTGTTAACCATGGAACTCGATACATCGGATATCTACCCACACAGTGTTGACACTGCATTCCTTCACAGTCGACCAGAAACTTCCGGCTCACCATTCTTCACAGGAAAAATTTCTCATTCACAATTTTCCAGTCCAAGTTGTGGCGTCAGAATGGCCGAGATGCGGGCTGTCCGGCGAAAATCAGAAAGTGCGCTGCTTTCAGAGCCCTCTGCCAACATTGCACCACGTTCCCCCATACCCAGACATAGCAAACAAGAAGAAATGTTGCACCATCCTCCAACCATGGAATCTTCTTCACCGTCCACACAAAGCGAACCAAACCACGTCAGTCGAAACATGCACACAATTCTCGAAGAGGATCAGCTGATGGAGAACGTAATTGCCAGCTGCCATCTTGAAGACTATCTTCCTCGCAGTGATCCAGAGACCGAAAGCAGTGCTGGTCTAAGCAGACATTCCGAGGAGAGCACTAGCCAAACGGAGGAATCTACACCAAATCCCTCGACAGCTGAATCAGATTCTTTAAACACAAAAGCAGAAGAATGTAAGATTCCCGAGGAGGAAATGCTTTCATCTGACGGTAGCATAAACGACTACGAAAAGAAGTCGGGAAGAGACTACTTGATAAACGTCGGTGCCTCCCAGACAAAGCAATCGACAGACAGTAAAACAAATGGAAGCAGACTAAAAAAGCCGAAGCCTATAAAGCACTCTGCCGCCGCCGCCGCCTCTAGCCAAACGAAACCAACAAACAATACCGGTCATTGTAGTCTGATGTTAAATTTACCGGCTGAACAGTATACATCTTCAACGAAGGCCAGAAAAGCGGAAAATGCCACTCCAAATACACCGCTTCTGATCAACAGTAGCCGAACAATTGAAAGAGAACCGAAGCCTCTTATCAGACAGGCTCTTATCAGGCAAATTGAGTCAGTATCGTCTGCACAGGATGTTGTTGGGCTGGAACTATTAGAGTCACCCCGTCCCCAGAGGACTCTTCAACCGACTACTCGGCTAAAATCCGGGTCTTGCATTCCACGCACCAAAAACTTGTTTACCAACCGCACCCACTCTGCAGACGATAAGCTGACGCGTAAACTTTGCCTGCGTGAAAATGAGTCTTTGAGGAAACGAGTCGACTGTCAAATCCAAACGAAACACTTGAATCACAGAAGTCTCGAGGAAGCGACAGGTCTGCTAACATTCAGCAGAAGTCAATCATCGGAAGTCGCATTCAAACTCAGAGAAGGCAAACATCTAAGTTGCCTTTACTCAGATAACTCGACGAGCAATACTGAAATGTCGAACCAATGCGAATCAACGCATAACTGGACCGACCAAAGCCAAAACGCCAGAAGTTGTGGTCAACTGTTGTCCCTATAATCTTGAATGTCACGATCACAAACAGAATACTCAGCTGTCTTGTTCAGGTGAATACCATGTCAGCGAAATATCAAGTCTGTCTTCGAGCCTGACAAGCAGCAACAGCAGCAGTTCTGTCTTTGGTATAACAGAGAGTGAATCTGACAGTCCAACATCTTCAAGCACTAGAGATCTCCAGTTGGAGCTGGAAAGCCCAGCATCATCATCATCATCAAGCAGAGGAAGAACGGAAATACAGTCCAATGCATCCGTATCCATTCCAGTGCAAGACTCCGTGTCGAAAGATGTGGATTCGACAGCGACAAAGCAGCCACAGAGTCGCGGAAAGTCTCAGTTGCTGGCACCAAGAACAGATGCCACTCGATGCCTTGAACGACTCGAAAGGTTGCGAATCGAAACCAAACAGACGAAAAATGAGTTTCACCAAAAGCTGCGCCACTGAACCTTGAGAGGGCTGATGTTGTTTTTCTATGGTGGTTCAACCATTTTAAATAACCCCATGGTTATTACAGGTATTACCACTACTTCATTGTTTTTCCTCCAGACCTCTTGGAAGATGAATTCGAACCTTACTTTCATTCGAAAACCCTGGCTACGGTTGCCAAAGGTTTTTGGAACATTCACCCATATTCGGAATATAGTTCCGCATTTGCAAAGGTGTTCAATTGTTTGTTAGTCTTTGTACATGTGTTCGTACTTAAACAATAATTGGTCAACGCCAGTGATAAAGCGGCTTCATTCCATTTTCATTTCCATAAATGGTGTATTATTTTTTTAAAGTCGATTTTAATTTAATCTCATCTTCACATGTCAGATGTTACCCATGTATCCAATTCACAGCCAGAGTCAATTTAGCTGTTTGCTAATGAGAAATATCTACAGGAAGTTCATTTCATAATCCGTGCAGATGATTGTTTTGTGATTGAATTGCGATTGTTGACTGAAACACAGCCGAAGTAGGTCACGGCATATTTGACACACTCTGGTTGTGTCATGCAACAATGTTCATCATTCGACATCACTACATTCTGTACTCTGTTGTTAATACAGTTTTTTCACTATTTACACATGGTGCTGGACAATTCTTTTTCGTAGATGTTCTAGCAAGTTACAGTTGTTCATAGCTACTTAAATTATTATAATTGCAGTATTGAATCATCTTCTTAAACAATCCTAATAAAAATCTGTTATTAAGAACGTCTTAAATCTTTGTCAATTAAACTCTGCAATTCAGTCTTAACTGCCCGGCATTATTTTAAACAATGAAATGTCTACTTTACAATAGCAACTTAGTTCAAAAGTTAATTAAGTTAGAACCAAACAATTTAAATAAATTGATACATTAAATACATTTTATGTCGTAAGCATCGGAACAAAACCTGTGTCCGATTCTTCATTCAAAATAACATACCTATTATCACAGGTTGACGTAATCACGTCCTGACAAGATCGTGGAATCACAACATCACATTCCAATTCGTCTTTTAACTGTTTGAAACTTGGCTTGTATATTACGCTTTAAATTTTGAACCCCCGACCGTGATCGACTTGCGACAGAATTCAGCGGATCAGACAAGATTACAGCTTTGTAAGCATGCTTATGTATATGTCTTTACCAGGATGCGTATGCACATTTGTTACATTCGAGAATACATAATGTATACCAGTACACGAATATGTACATACACGTGTGCTTGTGCACATAATGTAGAGTACATTCTAAGAACTCATCCATGGCATTCCTCATTGACCTGTCTGCACTGGTAAATGCAAATTTATATAGTGCCACTGTTCCACATCAAGAGAGTCAGGTCATATCAGCAGCAAATTTGACACAAGCATCATATTTGTCCACAATGTGCAGCCATTATGAACTCATGTGCAATAAAACTCATTTCACCAATCAGAAGTCATTTCCACATGGCACGTTTTTGTTTATATGGCACAGCAGCAAAGAGGTCCTGTGCCTCAGAGTCTTTTTCATAAACCACTTCACATACTATTTTTGCCAGATTTACCTACTTCCTAGTTCCTACTGTTCTCTTTCTTAACGTAGCTGACGGAAGAGGACAGTGGCAAAGTCGAGAACATCATCGGCCGAGACAGGCGCTGTTTCCGTCAGTCTTTCGAGTACCTAAACAAAAAGTGCATTTATCTAAGCAAAGGGAAGTGATTCAATTTTGGTTTCAATAGACGCCTTTTGTTGTACTACCAAAAGACATGTAGAGAAAAAATTCATGATAAATGTCAAATGTAGACATTTCTTTATAGAAATTGTATGGCCTCGACCTTTTCAATGGTCAATGCAACACGCTCTGGTAAGCAGCCAATTCTGGCCTAACTAAATAAAGTCCAACGTGTTTAGATCAGTAACACAGATACATTTTGTACACCTAAGAGGCTCAATTTAAATAAGAGCTACAAAAATGTTTGGATACATAGGTACACATACCTTGTTGGTATCCAATTGGTTAATCACATAGGAAGCAGCAGTTATGACAGCAGCCGCAAGAAGCATGAAGTCATTCTGCAGAGTATCACTCAACCTAAACAGGATTCAGACAAATTAGACAGGAGACGTTAGCAACACACAATGGTACAGGCACACATACATCAAACACATATATACGTAAACACCCATACTAACAGATACTAATTAGCAACCACAGGCATACAAGCATGCATACACACATGTACATACTCACTTACATACACATATGACATTTATACAACTTTATAAAAGATGCCATGACCATTTATACAACACAAGCTAAGACAAGAATATGAAGCTACTATTCATACAAGAACAGAGCAGTACTAATCCACAGCACAAAACAATTGCATATTATTATGATAATTAATTACTAACTTCTATTGCGTCGGTGTCTAATGCACTAGACATTAACCGATGGCACACCAAAACCAAGCCATAAGCAGTTCAATGTCCAAAAGATAAGTTCCCTAAGACAGAGAGGCAGCCTATGGTGGATAAGCAATTTGAAAAAGTCAGTCTTAAGTTGAGAACAAAGTGACAAATGTTATCACTGGCTGATAATCTTCTCCAGTCATCATCATCATAGGAAAAGCTCGTAAGCCTGCATTTTGATTGCAATCCCATCGAAACGAACATGAAAACCTGACCATATTTTTTGTTCTAAAACCAGTCTTAACCCTGTGGACTGACCGGCGTTTCTTGGGAGTCAGCTGACGTGCTGCTACGATGCTCTGAAGGTCTTGGTAAATTCGTGAATGCTTTATGTAGACGATGTCCAGAAAGTCGAGACAAGTTTTGTAATAGCAGTCGACGTTGAGCGACGAGTCCCTCTGAGCTGAAAAGACGGACAGACATTTGTTCGGTGATTCCTAGAGAGCCCTTGTGAGTTACTTAACAAAGGGTGCTGATACATACACACATACATGAACTTTACATTAGCATCACACTTCCGTATATGCACAGAAATACAGGAAGAAGAGCAGTCCCTTAAGCTAGCCTCGAGAGGCAGCCATGGGTATGAAGTGTTCGCAACTTCATTTTCTTAGCCTCAGCGTACATGACTACATGGAGAACTAGTTCATCAGCAGACAACTTAACCAGTGTGTCATTACCTCACTATACCCTGCGTCAGTTGCAGATTATGTGTTGCTCCACTCAATTCTAGTTTTCAGACATTTTTCGTAGACATCCTTTTAGCAGACTCCTTGATGTTTTTCCTGGTTAAATGCAATTGGCATAACTTCCAATCCTAATAGTCATCTAGTTACCACAGCTCATAATGGTTAATAATTCTAATGAAATAACTTCTAATGCACCAAATGTTCTCACAATGCACAAGACTTCAAACGATGGTCACATGATCACATCCAATTAAATCATTATAAGAAATAAATAATCATAATCGTAATCTCAAGATTTCTATAGTGACCAAAAAAGCAGTCACGGGAACCAGCTTATTCACAGGCACTTAGTCAAAACATAATATATATGGAGGAGGGAGGCAAATTCGGTTCCAGGTAAAAATCCAAAGTGGCCAGACAGTCTGTTGAAGAAGCCTGGTCAAACTCAGAAAGGACAGTGAAACAAGTATTACTGCTACAGCCTTAGTATCATGAAGTCCATCTAAAGAAGACTTACCCAGAACGACAAGCAGCGTTTCGATGTGTACAAGAGGAGTTGACAGTAGGACTCGGTGGTTGAGTGTATTGAGAATGCGTATCTCTGACTGGATGAGACCGTTGAAGCTGTACTTATGACCGAGCTCCCGCAGCAAAGCCCACACTTTCTTTGTTGTCAGCACCTAAGTTGCAACACCAAAGCTCAACAGCACGTTCTACTCGCACTGCATGCAACATAACGGTATCTAATAGAAGAAGCAGTTCTTTAAGTTAGCCCTGGAGCAGCCATGGGTATGAAGTGTTAGCCTCGGCATATGAGGGAGGATGGCCAGTCCTCTCCCTTGCCGTTTCATCTTCCCACTGCCAGTGTGCGGTCAGTGTACTCATTATAGATGAGTTGGCTATTGGGCTCAGGTGGAGCAGAAATCTGGACACAAACTTCTGCCCTGGCTGGGATTTGAACCCCCAACCTCTCAGTTGATAGTCCAGCACACTAACCACTACTTAGTAGATAACTGAATAAAAACATTCATATCTGCATTGAAACTCATTCAGGTGCGGTGTTTGGAAGCCAATTATGAAAATCCATCTAAAAAAAGCTTCTGTTGCAACGAAGACAATTTCTAGAGCTGAAGCAAACTTCGGACCCATGTCCACAAAATAATGTGCCATAATAGAATTCATGTAGTAACAAATCACATTATACGCAGGCTCTAAGTGTAAGTTAATAATCCTTGAAGCAAAAAGATGAAACGTTTGTTTCATACTGCATAATTTGAGGTGAGTTTGCTGGCAATCTGGCAACAGGAGATGGCGCGTAGCATCAGTTGCGTTTTCACACGGCTCTGGATTGACTTCCATTCCTCCAGCTTCTTTTCTAGGCACGAATCGAGATTCTCCACATGGCTGTACAGATCGTGAATGTGCTGCAGGAGGAATCTATCACACATGGAAGAATTTGACAGATTTAATATCGAGGTATTATTACCTCAGTTAAACTGTGAATAAATTGTGGTCTAGAAAATTAAACTTTGGATTGGAACATCCCTTCTTTTAACATGTTTGGCATCCTTAGAACTGTTTTAAACACCGCCACTGTTCATATTCTGACAGTGCCAGTCCCAAGCCTGGATACAGGAGGAGGGCAACGCTAATCATCTTTTTTATGACACAGTGTCGTTAAACAGCAACTAACTACAACTGTATCAGATGATCACATATGATCCCATAAATATATCCAGGATTTCTTTCACCTTGTATACCCACTCCCAAATTCTAACTTTAATAATTATTACATCAATATGTGTGCATTAACTGAAAGTCATAAAATGGTATGGTCTACCTGTCTAGTATTTCAATGGCCAGGTATCTCACTTGGCTTGGTTGGCCCAGTCGCTCACAGATACAAAACACAAACTCCGTCAGATTGTCTTTCTTAAATGCACCCTACAACAACAACCACAGATTAATTATTTCTGTAATTAATACATCTAATATAATTTACTGACTTCTATAGTGCCATAATCTCAGGGCTTCAACTGATAGTCACACCAGAGTGAGGCTCAATTCCTAAATATATCTGAATCTTTAAATAGCATCGTTTGGCACTTTCAAAATTCCCATAACATGCAACATTTCAACAAAAGATGTATATCTTTGTTTTAGTTGAAAACATTTCTTGTCCATCAGCCAGAAAAGTTTGTAATGTAATGTAATGTAATTAGTAAAAATGCACTTTCACACAAGTCCAAAAGTAATGCTATCGTTCAGGCAGTGTTCTAAAAGCTTTTAAAAACATTCGTCGACCTCCAACTGGTTTTTGCATTGGGAATTGGACTTACAGAGACTGCAGCGACACAGACCAGACAAAACTCAAGGACGAATCCATCGGACATTAGGAAGCTGGGAGCTGATTACACGGGAACTTGTTAGACTTGAGGATAATCCTCACCTAAGCTGAGGCGACAGTGGGGTTAACATTTATGTATCATCACACATCGTAAGACACTGGAGAAGTTGAGTTGGAATATTTGCGTTTGCAAGTTTTATGCCAAATAAACCTGCCAGAAGCCAATATCACAGTTGTGCGAAACAGGAAAGATGCTGACCATGCAAAAACATTTCAATGCACATAGCTAATACATCCATTGCAATTACATAAGTCACAAATGTTGGCCTTAGGAGAAGGAGTATATACTCATCTCTATACCCTGCACAAGTGTAGATACATTCAGATAACATTAAACAACGAAGCCTATATTATAGGCCTAGCGATGAAATGTAGTGACAATCCATTATCATATTTTGTATAATTTTAATCTGCACCAATCTGTATAATATTCTATAACATTGTTGTAAATTCTTGGAGTTCATTCTGCACCAGTAAAAGATTAATTACGTACTCAATCCTACATGTTCATATCACCAGTTAGCTTCCTGATCCAATCTTTTGGGATCCAACACCATCAATATGCTGACGACACGCAGCTCTACACCTCCCTTGCCTCCTCTGGAAATCAAAGTCGTGACAACATCACCCACTGTGCAGAGGCTGTAAACCGCTGGTTCCTGGAAAATGGTCTTCTCCTAAATCCATCTAAAACTGAAGCCACAGTCTTTGGAACCAGATCACAAATTGCCAAGCATCAAGATCTCCAACCCACATTCTCAAACACAGCCATAAACCTGTCATCGACTGTAAAAATCCTCGGTGTAAAACTGGACTCTACATTGTCAATGGACTCCCAAACTGCTGAAATCGTCCGCTCCGCCAATTTCCACATTCGTGCTCTGCGACACATCCGACCTTTTCTCACAAAAGAACTTGCAAATACCATTGCCTGCGGGATTGTCAACTCTCGCCTCGACTACTGCAATAGCCTTCTCTATGGGACTTCATCAAAAAACCTAACTTCCCTTCAACGGATTCAAAACAACCTAGCACGGGTTGTCTGCAACTCCTCATATCGTACCAACAGCAAACCACTCCTCAAATCCCTCCACTGGCTACCTGTTAAAGAAAGAATTGTATACAAAATCGCCATCATCACCTACAACTGCGTAACAACGAAAACTCCCTCATACCTTTCCGACCTCCTTCAAATTCACATGCCCTCAAGGAACATGCGATCTTCCGGAAATCGAACCCTAGTCTTGCACCGCTGTCGCACTACAACTGCATCAAGATCCTTTATCTCAGCAGCCCCTCGAATATGGAACAATCTTCCTACGGACATTAGAAATTCTACAGCCCTCGCTGTCTTCAAGAAACATCTAAAAACTGAACTTTTCACACAGGCCCATCTTGAGTGATTTACCCCTGCTCCTCAAAGTGCTTCTGAATCGTTGCTTCGAGTCATCGACTGCTTACGAACTACGGCACTCAAATCTCTATTATTATTATTATTATTATAATTGTCAAAGGAAAACAATCTTGTTCAGGCCTATAAAGCTACCTGATGTGGAATGACGTTCTGAATTCTCTTTTGGTCCTGCTCCACAAGAGTCGTGATCCATTCCAACATGATTTCTGGGCCGGCATTAAAGGCTGGGTTCACAAAGAAGTCCTCTTGACTGGCCCTCGAGGTGGAGGACATTGTGTCCGAGGTCCCAAGCAAGTCCCTCAGACTTCGAAAGACCCAGATGACCTTCACGTATATGATCCACATAAAATCCTCTACAGTTCTACAGCAGCTGTAATCTAATCAGACACGTCGGAAAGAAAAATCTGTTTTGATAATGACGAAAAACTGTAAAATTAAAACAAAAAACTGGAGAAATGGCACCTGGGCGTCTTATAAGGGACAGCTGCAGACGGCGTCAAAACACTATTTATCTGTTAAACTTCTTGAAAATCCTGCTAAATAAGTTTCCTTTCTTTTGCAATACTTATAAGTTCCTCGATCTGAACGGAAGATCCGAAAATTATACAACAATTCCATTAGTATTTACGATTAATTTGTACAAATTTAAAACACACAACGAATGATTTTATATTATTAGTCCTCTGCATGCAAGTTCTCAAACAACGATGAAAGGCCATTCCAGGTAAATAAGTTAGCCAGCCAAAAGAAATCGTAATCTCCAAACTTCTAAAGCGCCACTCGAAAGCCAAGCGCAGGGCAACAGCTTATTCGCAAACGCTGCGTCAAGTGAGAAGGGTTGTCAAATATAGCAATAAAAATAGCAAAATTCGGATACCGGAAGACTGAAACACGAGACAGAGGAAATTTTACGGTGGTAATTGTTCTTGGTGAGAGAAATTGGACGGCAGCAGAGTGGAAGGATATAAAGTCCCGCCTTTCAAGAAATCTTATGCTGATATTATCAGCATAAGATTTCTTGAAAGGCGGGACTTTACTACTGTTGCGAATAGAAACTATGAGGATTGATAGAGTAGCTCAAGGCAGAATGATGTTGATACAGTAAGCGAGTGACTAAATTTCCCAGCTATTGTTAATGACCATTCGCACAGAATAACTTAACTAAGGCTGTCAGTCACATCATTATGAATTTATGCAGTAATTTAAAACTATACTGTGCATCGAATGATTAACGAACTTTGATGCTGCAAGAAATTGAATTAATGTTTCAGAAGCAGTCTAAGATTTTTATTGTGATTAAAATAATTTAAACTTGACTTTTGATAAATTGAATCTAGAAATGTCTGGATCGGCCTCATTGCGAGGTTGCCTTAAGAACTTCCGGTGATCGAGGTCGACATCATGGTGTTCTTGACGGGAATTCTTCTGCGACGAGTCCAGGAATTTGGACGCCCTGGAGGTGGTCCGGATAAATTCTGGAGAGTCCAGCAACAGCTGCGATTTGCATGGGTTTGCACTGATTTTTGCGCCTTTCTATATAATTGTTCCACTTAGGTTTTATCGGTATTACCTGCATTATCGCCCATCGACCTACAGCGCTTTCAGATAATTTCTAGCTTTGCAAGGCACACATTAATCCGTGCCTATACTGCTCAGTCCCAAGTGGAAATGTAAAGGAGCAAGAATTGGAAATGTGGTAATGTAAAGTAACGAGGACCACATGAAACTGGTTGTTTTTATAAGACACACTATTTAAGCACGTTTATAACCTACCGAAAATACTAGAACACGACAGAGCATAAACTACTTTTGAAGAGTGGTAATCTATCATTTAAGCGTCGTAAATTATTCGCCAAATGTAACCTATCGTTTCAGCGTCAAAATTCATTTAAACATTATTCAATGTTAAATAAGCATAAAACAACCAGAAAGAAATTTCATATGAAGAAACATGAATAAGAGAAAGCTGATGCTGGTATTCGCAGACTTCCCAGGTTAGTTCCCTTCTTGAATTGAATAGCATTTCAAATGGTTGTTTTTGTGATAAGCCTATTTAAACAATTTCTGTTGTCTGTCATTTTTCATGCTTTATAAAACTACAATAATTTAGGATGCTAAAACGATAGATTAGCTGAATTTAAAATTTGCTAAGAAATATTAGCTCTTTCTGGCCTTGATCTCTTGCTTGGAGCTGACATGCCTGCTTTGACTTTGTAGAAATTCCGCGGACGAAAGCGTAACTGCTTTGGAATCGGCATGCGATATGTACACAAAGCGCTGATGTATTCGACCTTCAATCGGCAACAGAAGAAAAAAGACATGTCAGAGGTCTGCAGAGCGGAGGCTTTTAGCATTAGTAGTAGCTTTGTTTAACGACACTGACCATAACAAAGATAATTAGTGTCACTCCTCCTTTGTGCTGACGTGAGACTGGCACCACCCGACTGGCAGGGACAAGCTTATAATGTTCATGCAAGGCACTATACACTTATACAATTAGTGTTGTGAGGCGGAAAAATTGTCCGGAAAATTTCATATTTTTCCGGAAATTTTCGGAAAATTTCCAGTGTATTTTTCCGGAAAATTTTCCGATATTTTTCCGGAAATATAATATTACTAAATAACAATTTAAATGCATAATAATGTTTAAACATCACTCACTCTATACTGTCTTATGTAGTTATAACTGATATAGAAGACTCAATCAATCACATTAAAGATCATGATTAAGCTATGCAGTTGGTCATTATGTTCCATAAAATAGGCCCCAAATAGATTATCTAACATTACCCATAATATTATGTTTATTCAATAGATGGCACCGTTAGTGCTTACTGTTCAGTGTGTTCACAAGGCTCAACAATGACAATACATTTAAGAATTAATTGGAATTAAACTTCACTAATTAATTCAGAAAAAATATTTTTTTATGATTTACTCTCCTTACTGTTTTTTAGTTTGAAAATATGAGACAAAAACAGCAATTGATGCAATAGTACTACAGACAATTTTAATACTGCAACAGATTAATTTTTATGAGCCCTATTATACTATTATTTTATATCTTGAAATATAATGTTATTGGCATTGCCATTGTAGTCTGACACTAATTTCCAAATCTGCTTTTCTTGGTAAGTAGCAAAAAAGATAAGATAAGAATATTCTTTAATTGACCAATTGCTCTCCGCATTTTGGTGTACAGACATGGTAATAATCATACATCAATACACAAGAAGATCAAGACAGTCAAATATTCTAAATTACACATATTATCCTAAATCCGAGATCCCATATATCATCCTAATGATGAATTTTTTTCTCTCAAAAGAATGTGTTTTAGTTTAATTGTTCGTCTGTGAGCTGTTGCCTTCAGTGAGCGGTGTATGGACTAAGGGCAAAGCTGACTAATAGCTGAGCAGCTGACACAATATCAAATTGCCAGACAGTATATTATGCTGAGAGTTTATAACACTAACAAAAAATCAAACTAGGGTACTGTAGCCTGAACTGCTAATGAACAGTTTTTAATGTTTATTTTAATTTTTTAAGGTGAATGTTGCCCACATTGACAGAAATACTGTAAATAAAAGGAACTTTAAAAAAATTAAATTTTATAGTGTTTTCTCATACTGAAAATCTGACATTATGAGTTAAATGTATTTTTCCGGGTCTGCGGAAAATTTTCCGCAAAAAATTTTTCCGGAAAAGCTACATCACTATATACAATACAGGCAATATGATGAAGGGCTAGTTGTTGTTCCCAGTGTACAGATCAGAAAACCCTGTTGCACTAAGGGACTGTGAGGATGTTGATATATAAAGCAATTTTTAGTTGACTGTAAACCATTTATTTTAGATCTGTGTGATGGGTCTGCTGTTTCAGTGCATTTGATAAATCCTTAATAAAGGTTCAATGAGCATCTGATCTGATCTATAGCACTGTCATCCAGGAGCATAGCCAGACTTAAATTGAAGAGGAGGCAGCTTCAAAGCAAAATTCTAGAAATCATTGTCCATTAGAGAAGTCTGAACTGAGGAGGCAACTCCATGTAGCTACGCCTATGCTGTCATCATAATGCAGTAATCGTAGTAGAAATCATTGGCATTAGAGAAATCTGAACTGAAGACTCATCTCTTTCAACTTGTAAACCCACCACATCCTGGCTTCTCGTTTCTTCATCTATGAGGTTTCAACGTGGATTCTCCAATCGATTATGATTTTTCATTGTGATTTTGCTCAAAGTGAGCATTGACTGATGTCTTGGACATTGTGATAATGGCACCATATAAGTCAATGGATTGGATTAGATTATATGAATTAATCAATTAACAGTTAGTATTGCTGTTTGGATTTAGCTGTGGAACATTCGAATAGGAGCAGCGGCGAACGAACACAATCTGTCCAGAGAAGACTTTCTCGAAGCTTTGGCCAGGGTAGGTTACATGCAGTATATGTTGAGGGAATGTTTCTATGCTTAAAATACAATTCAATGGTGTTTCAGATGAACTGGTTTTGCTTTTTTGTATTGTGCTTGAATGTTTTTCTGTTGGCTGCGTGGTCCTCAGTGGATTACCCTGTGCTCGATAACTCACAAATCAATGAAGTAATCTTATGCCAGACTACATGAAATAATCTTATGCCAGACTACATCTCAGACTTCTGCATTTGGGTAGCAGACAACTGGAACAGAAGTTGGCTACGATTTTCATAGAAGAATCTGCAACAACTCCCGCAGTCTTCTATGAGGTTTGGCGAGAGGACCCACTTCATGGAACAGTCTTCCCGATCATGTGAAGAATGCGCCATCTGGAGACATTTCAAACACAGCTTAAGTTCTGTCCTTTTCTACAATCATGTGATTGTCGTTGACTTTTTGAACTTATATACAGCACCCTTTCCTTTGGCCGCCGCTGTGTTACGGCAATATACAAACTGTATTATTGTTATTATTTGTTTTAAACTGTATTATTGTTATTATTTGTTTTAAAAGATATTTATATTTTAAAAAGGAACAATTGCCTAATTTCTTTTTCAGAGCCACATTCAGTTGGATCGCAAAGTTCTGACCGATCTTGCCATCTACGAGCCACAAACATTTCAGGTAGTTAATGATTTTACATAATCTGATCAGCAGAGACTTCTCTAAGCATTATCATAATCCACACGTTATCAAAGCAAACTCGATTCTGAAAACCACATTGCTTTAATGGACAGTTAATATCAACGAAGACCCAGAAATCTGTTGCGTAAACTGTGGTTGTAAAAGATGTCGGTTTTGTTAACCGCCAGAAAGCAGCACTGCTAGCAGGTCATCTCGCTTACGTACAGCATGAATACAGGATTGCACTTTAGCACGAGAATTATTATTATTATTACTCATTTATCAAGCACCACTCTAATTAACCAATACTTTAGTGAAGGACTTGCTAAAGTACGGGGTAACTTTCTCAGGTGAGGGGATCGAACCCATACTCTGTGTTATATGGCAAGCACTCCACTAATCCCAGATACATACTGTACATCTATGCTTGCGTGTGAGAAGGTTCTGGTCAGTACAAGATGTAAACTTTGCTACACAGCGATTGATTTGTGGTATTTGAGTCATTTCCACTATTTCACATTTTTTCCACTGTCGTTTAGAAGTCCGTCTTTCGAAATGAAGTCCTTCCAATTGGCTTTTTGTTTGTGTTTGCATCCAGAGCCTCACAGAAATCGCCAAGAAGATGCTGGACGAAGAAGGCCTGTCGAAATTCAACATACCTCCTGGTAGGTTCGTAACGGAACAGTGGAAGTGACCTGTGCTTCCGTAGAAAATACCATCGCCAGTGGAGTTGCTTTGTACCCAGGTTACCGGAAACGAATGTGGTGCATTGACGTGTAAAGTGAGGTTCCTGTACGAACATTTATCGTTACTACGTACAAAGGGAAATGCAAAGAAATGCGTAGTGGCATTTGGACTGCAACAGAAGGAGTGAATATAGTCATTAGCACTGGGATTACGAATTCACCGATCTGTAAAGTCGGAAGGCGTAAGCAACTTTTGTTTTACACAGATTAAAACTTT
This sequence comes from Aporrectodea caliginosa, assembly GCA_020284085.1. Classification (NCBI taxonomy): domain Eukaryota; kingdom Metazoa; phylum Annelida; class Clitellata; order Crassiclitellata; family Lumbricidae; genus Aporrectodea; species Aporrectodea caliginosa. The sequence goes on from JACEVL010001741.1 coordinate 109,754, forward strand.
TGTAAAGAAATGTTTCTACTTTATGGTTTGTTTGTTCTAGATAAATTCAGTATTACAAAAGTTCATTTTTAAGCACAAAATGATGCAAGCGACTAAGCAGTTGACTTGACTTTACCCCTCCTGGTTTAGCTTACCCTTACAGTAGATCATCTGCTAGTTAACCATAGTATTTGATCAACCTTAGTCACTGGTAACGATTCTTTTTGTTTCACCATGCCGTTCTTTAAATCTCCTCTTGTTCACTGTGTCGATCATATAACAACTTCAGGTACTACTTCATCTCTTCTGACTAAAAACACGCAGCACTAACGACTCCAGCTGCTCGCCTGGCTCTCGCAAATCGACTCTTGACGTGAAATATCGCAACAAGCAAGCCAAAATAATTTATTTGGATGCATGTCTTCAAAACAGCGATCTGTAGAAAACAGATACGATAGAAAACATCGAATCGCTTTACGCTAGATAAGCCTAACAGATGGACATCGAAGACGACAACATTGGTATCGGGATTGGCCAACGCTAAAAATAGAATTCTTTATGCAGCTCTAGCAGAACAGACGGGCAGAGGACGGACAGGAAACTACATCAACTCAAGTCAACAAAACATTGAAAATGTGCACAATCAGTATTAAGCCAGCGTCAAACTCCAAGTGGCATTCCCTGGACAATTACTTATAAACTGGTGTAGATTAAGGGGTATGTACAGTTGGGGACGTGTGATGGCTGTTTGCTAACATAATCATTATCTCTGTTATCTCTGCCCTGGGCTCAATCTTGATGTAGCACTGGAAACTTCTGCCATTTAACACTTTAGCGTCGGGCTGCATTGGTTTCCCAGTAATTAAAGTGTTAACCGGTTTTGGAGAGGTCCTATTGGAAGCACTTTAGCCAAAAAGTATCTTGGAACTTTGAGGGAAATACTGTTTATTATAGCGGCTGGTAGAAACAAATCCTGCCGTGTGTTGGAGATGATGAATGCCACAGTTTGTTAATGTCAACAAACGAAATATTGCATACATCATTTTAACAATGTTTGAAACTGGCTGAAGCAGTCTAAGCGAGTTGCGATTCGAACTTCTTCATCCAGTTGTAACAATAATGCCATCAACAACAAGGCTACCAAACCAGGATGTACTGAATAAGTTTTACATGTCTGGACAGTAAAAGTTCCATGGCATCTATTATTAACATTAATAGACGACGCTGCTTACTGCACAGAAGTTCACTAAACGCCTCAGAGCTTTTGATTTCTGTTCCAAACTAAGCATCAATTCCCGGCGCTATATAAATCCTATGTTGCCTCACATTCCCGTTACGAACGAGTAACACAGGCCTCTTTCTAGCTGAAGAAAGGCGCGTAGGTTTTGCAGACATCTCTTTAAACTGCGCGGAAATAAAAGTAAAGTTTGCTAAACTGGACCCGTCTGCTAGTTAAACGTCTTCGATTGAACAACACAGAAGAAAAACAGAAAACGCTGATGAAACACAAAATATCTAACGTTATATCGGAAACAATCCAGCAACTACGAACAATTCCGCAATTTCAAGCATTGTAGTAAGACAAACGAATATCTACGCAAATCGCAAGCAAGCAATTCCGCTTCATACACCGCATACTTTGCTGTGTATTTAATTTCGTTAGCTTGCGCTCTATAAATCTTCATATAATAATAAATAATAATACAAGTAACGCTATCGTTCTCTCGTGTATATACAGACGGTTACAACTTGCTCCGATTAGAGACCTGCATCTATCGGCAATATGCATACTAAGATGACGTTTTAAGAAACAAATGTTCAATGAGTCTTTTATGAGGTAACTTAGGTAATGGGTGGAGGCATCAAACAGCTCTAAACAATGAGGATCAACTGAAAACCATTTCCACCCATTCGGATGCCCATTTTCAAACAGAAACGTGAAGATATCCACAAGCCCCGCTGGGGCAAACACCCGTTCAAAATTGCCAGTTTCGCAAAACAATTAGGCCTAAAATCCAAATATGACTTAATTGATTCAGAAAACAATTTCCAATTTGATCGTTACACGGCTACGCCACGCCACAATTACCACCACAGTTCAAACAATCCTTCCTACCAGCAGCAACAGAGAGTATTATCAGTTTGTAAATGGGCTTTCGGCTTAAATTAATTTACGAATATCTGCTCACAGCGCACATATAATTATTACACAAGCAACGCTTTTAATACTGTATTTATCTCCTGACGAAAACGGGTAACTAGGGCAAGTAGGTCATCAAAGTCGCTCCAAATCAGAGCCACGTTTCATCCGTTTACGCAGACTGCGGCATCTATTTCTCATACAAAAGATTCAATTTAAAAACTACCTAGCGAGCTATAAAATTATTTCCAAAGTTTACAGAAAATCAACCAAAAAGCGAAGAAATGAGTAATTGTATAAAGCAAGGATTATGCTTAAGGGAACGTCTAATGTATCTACGTAACAACTAGGTAGGCATCATGAATCCATGATTCCTGCTATATATGCAAATCACACGAACAATCCCAATTCTTTGAAGAAAATGGCAAAAAAGCCAACTGGAGAAGACCTATACTCAATAAAATCATACTATTCTCATGATCTACTGAGTCTACATGATTTAATGAGTTTAACAGCCTTATCGTCTGGACAAGGACATGGAACATAACGTTTTAATTATAACACTACTTTCAAAATTTGTTTGACCACGGCACATTGAGTCTGTACGTGAAGATTGTACACTTTATGGCCAGGCACCCATTCAGTTGGGTAGAGGTGGGCACGCTTCTCATCTAAGAAAATTCATTAAAAATGAGCAGGCTCAAGGCTACCTATATGCCTTGCTTCGGGAAAAAACAAGTATACCACAAACCCTTAAAAACTAAACGGGCCTACAACTGATAACGAAATAAACATAATTAATAACTAAACAGACCTGTAATCCAATAACCATCTATGTATTTAAGCGCAGCATGTTGTGTGCTTCAAAACAAAACAAAATTTATGAAATTTCCTCATTGGAGAAAAGTGCACATCGCAAAATTATTTCACACAGATCGGCTAGTACTAAGCTAAAGACTCGCCCAATTCCTGGCGATAAGAACTTGCTTCGTGATCAAACGTCGAATGAAGCTCTTACGAAAAAACAACTTGTGCGGATGAAGATGCCATTTTAAGACGGCAAATCGATTGCAAACTACAAGTTGATCGCTACTGCAACAATATCAGAACTACTGCTGTGTGTATTTCGGTGCAGCATGTTGGGTGTTTCAAGACAAAACAAAAAATTCTTAAATTTAGAATTTCAAAGATAGAGTTTCATATGCATTAGTAGAAATGAAGAATACAGTGGATGGAAAAAGATTGACTTCTATAGAGCCATAATCAATCGATGGACAAACTGATTAGAACGCAGGAACAGCGGAACACAACACACTGATTTTTAGTTGTTTTTACATTCTCTGGATCCAAATGTCATTAGAAATTTCTGTAGCACCACTATGAGAAATGCCACCAATCGGAGGAGGCGCTGCTGTCATTAGCATCTAAAAGATGTCAAATGCCATTAGGAACAGAACAATAACTTAGAACAAAGCTTCTTCAGTTGATGGCCATAGGCAATTGATAGCACATCATGGATTACCTCAAGGCTTCAACACAGTTCAACCTACTCTCCAAATTATACAGAGCGCTCTCAAAGACAGCGGTTTGGTCTGCAAGAATTATTTACTACCAGAATGGATAAAGCGAGACAAGGAAAGTCTTACTTAGGTGTAACAGCATTTTCGTAAGATACAGAAAGCAGTACATCTCCACATTTTTGCCCCATATTCTTCACATACCCATTTACGTGTAACGTACACAACAACATCTCAACATGTTACATCTACGGATTCCCATCATATCGTAAGATGTGACACGTGTTACCTCTCTTCAGAAAATCTTGGCATTTCTGGTGAACAGCACATGTAACATGATACAGAGTGTGACAGTTTTTGCTAACATCAATTTTAAGCGCATATCTCAGTCACCTGTCACATTTCATGATGCTGCAATTGTGGCAGAGAATCGCTCGACTAGTGCTAACAACAATTTATGGGCGCATACAGTAAATAACAGTCAACGAAAATGATAAAACTCAAATAAGGTAACGTTCAGATCTTTGAATTGTGCTTTGGTCAAATGCAAAGTCTTCTTCAGTCAACAAAAACAACCCAGTTTCTACAAGCTGTTAACAAAATACCCAGCCTGTCAATCAACGCCGCATAGCCCCGCCCTCCAAATACAACAGGACAACGAAAATCTCTCAGAATATACAAACACAGTGAAATCACCCATGTAATAAAGTTGAGTACCGCATTGAAAATCGACCTGAATATTCTGTGGCAAAACCGAGACTATTTATCAGTACCAGACTTTTAAATTTAACAGAATTGCTGTTCATGATGTTGTGCAAAATCTACCGCAAAAGTAAGTTCCAAAAATTCAATGCCTCATTGTGGAAGAAGTCTTTCCCAATCCACATCAATTTCCATTTTTGATTAAAAATTATGCTTTTCATGACATTGTTATGGTACCTAGAAAATTATTTTGTTGAAACAGCATCGGCTTTATGCACGATAGCTTCCACTGCAAAACATCCCATCTTGAAAGTCCAAATGCCTTATACCCGTCTTACCAATTAGAACCTTCAACATACTTTTGGCACTTGATATATCCACAATGCTTAGAGTTACCCAGATTCGAGTTTTAACAATGAACAAGCCAATATTAACACCCCAAATAACTAGGACGATATTCAAGACTCAGTAGCTCTTGGATTCCCATGCTTCTAAAATTCCAGAGTTTTCGTAAACTGTTGTCCACACGACTCGATGACTAAAACACGTTTTGGCTGAGTGGGTTAAGTCTTTGTGCTCCCTGCAAAAGTCGGCGGTTCAAATCCAGCCAGGAACATGGTCCTGAACTTTCCAGCCAGCATTCCCATGCCACGCTCCAATCGCGCCATCTCGATCGCAACATCAAACTCGACACACCTGACCGCACACACTGACTCTTTTTGGCCGATAAAAATCTACTTTAGCACCGTTGATTCGTCTTCTCAGTATCTAAAATATCGAAGTCGCTTCTTACCCAGCACGGATTGTCAGATCACAGACCAGAAAACCGGTTTCCAGCTCCCGCACGGTTGTCACCTCGATCATTGCTGCCGAAACCGCGGCGATGGCTTTCGTGCTGCGCCACCGCTCGTCTGCTGAGATCCGGGATTTGCGCTCGCCTCCGACTCCAGCAGTGACTTCACGGTCTGCTGAGCGGCCGCTGCAGCAGTCGCGAGTTCTTTGGCGCTCTTGCGGTTTCCGAGCGGTAGGCAAGACTTAAGCGAGCTGGCGGTCGACATGCGCCGTCGCTTCATCACCATGATCGAACCGGTCGTGATCAGTTCACCAAATCCTTCCTGATGAGCGAACGCATAACCCGATCGCATCGATCTCTGACTTCGTCGCGTCGTCGACGCCCGTCGTAGGATCAGGTCGCCCGACTTTGACTTGGACTTGGAGATCCTCTGCTTCATGCGGACCTTCTCCGTGAGCGTCGGCTGCGTGTCGATCTGGTAGAACCGTGCAGCTACGACCGGAAGGAGGAGGATGGTGACGGTGAGGAAGAGCGTGAACCAGAAGTTGGCTGTTCCCATGACGTTGACGGCCGTTCCAAGGTAGGTGTAGTCGAAGAGTTCCGAGTAGAAGACGAACGTGAAACCGAAGTAGAAGAGGATGCTCCCCCAGATCACAAAATGGTTGAAGCCCGTCCAGTACGACGTATCCAAGGCACACTGACACACGAACATACACATATCTATGCACGTAACTATTACCATTATCTATTTTATAATTATCATTCTTATTATTTTTAAATAAGTGATAAAATTACTGACTGCAAAAAGTGATTAAATGACAGGTTGCCTAAATAAAAGAGTGCTCAAATGACTGTGTGAATTACTGATCGAGCATGTAAACACCTGAGCGAAAAATGACCGAGAGAATAAACGAATGAGTAAACAACCAAGCGAATTAATAACTGAGCAAATTACCAACCGACCAAATAAGTGACATAATCACATAAAATATTAATGACCAAGCGCCTAAATTACAAAAGGAATAAAAATGAACATGCTAAAAATTACGAACGACCGAGTGAATTTTAAATGACCATGCGAATAAATGACCGATCACAAAAATGCGAATAAATGACCGAGTGAATTTTAAATGACCAAACGAATAAATGACCGATCACAAAAATCACCGAATAAATGACCGAGAACGAACGACCGAGTGAATTAAATGACCATGAGAATAAATGACCGATCACAAAAATCACCAGGAGAACGAACGACCGAGTGAATTAAATGACCATGAGAATAAATGACCGATCACAAAAATCACCAGGAGAACGAACGACCGAGTGAACTAAATGACGGAGCTCGTATAAAATGACGTGCGGTGGTGGTGAGGAGGGTCGTACTCTGAGCGTGACTGTGACGATGAGTGAGCTGGAGACGATGGTCCCGAAGGCCCTGTGTCCGGCGATGTCCTGTCCGTTGGGTTTGATGGCGTTGTAGAAGGCAAAGTACGGCATGAAGAAGAGGACGAGCGACGTGAGAATGCCCTCGGCTACGCTCTGCACAAACACCTTCTTGTTGAAGAGGAGGTCGAGGTGACCGGGCGTGTAGAGCTTAGGATAACGCAGCGAATACATGTCGCTCACATCCTACGACACACAACACACACACACAGGCTCATCTCATGGGGTTTACTGGACATGGTCTTGATTACTAATGACAAATGTCTTAATGACATTTAACTAACAATGTAATAGTCATAATAATAATATAATAATACTATCTTTTCTTTAATGAAGCGCCTGACAAACGCACTTTGCTGTACATTTACATGTTATGACAATTAAACAATTCACAAAAACACAAATGACAGAAGACATAAATCTTAACTACTAACAGAACAGACAGCCTGCAATACACGGCGCTAATAGCAGCCTACCTCTCGCACTCTATGCCAGTGTGTTATCCAATGCGCTATCGGGGCTCCCCCAAATGACATTTAACAAGTCACGCGCATCCTATGGTACGCACACACACCAATCAATTAGGAACATCTAGTCTTAACCAAATAACTGATTATCATCCAATCCAATCAGTCAGATATTCTAATCTAATCTACTCTGATGAATTCTACAATCGAATCTATGTCATCTCTCATCATCTTGTTCAAAATCTATCACTGTATGTGTAACGTCATTACACAGGTCCATAGGCCTAATGTAATAACATGGATCTTGGCATACCTGGTCGAAGATGCCAAGAGCGAGGATCGGAAGTGATGTATAGCAGACGTTATAGAGAGAGATGAAGGCCTCGTCATACAATGTCTACAACCAGAATGAAAAGAATGGCAAAGCTTACATTACGGCCTGCAACGTAAAACTACCAGAAATTTACGCTACTGCAATGCAAACGCTAACCATAACAAAACTCATAAGCCGTTCCAGACATTTATTTTAAAGTCTCTGGACATTATTTAAGAACCAGAGAATCATAGCAACCTTCTCAGGGAGAAAAAAATGCAACTCTTAATATTAATAGTACATAGTGTTACCTTTACCATTACCTGTCCGTGTAAAGGGTATCAAACGACGACTCACCTGTGCTGAGAAGCCACAGAAGAACGCGTACCAGAGGTGGCAGAGCGTAAATGCAAAGTTCTTGTAGAAGAAGTACTTGAGGAACTTGCACATTCGCAGGTACGACCACCGACCGTGAACGAGCAGCAGTCGCTCGAGAAAGCGGAACTGAGCGAGCGCGAAATCGCTCGCCAGAACGGCCTGCATTCCCTCCTGGCCGCTGATGCCAACCCCAATATGGGCCACTACAAGGAAGGAAACAAATACAGTGTGTAAATTTATCCAAAAGGAACCAATCGATGGCTAATTCACTTGAAATCACCTGATCGTTAGTTCACTTGAAATCAATTGATGGCTAATTCACTTGAAATCACCTGATCGTTAATTCACTTGAAATCAATTGATGGCTAATTCACTTGAAATCACCTGATCGTTAATTCACTTGAAATCAATTGATGGCTAATTCACTTGAAATCACCTGATCGTTAATTCACTTGAAATCAATTGATGGCTAATTCACTTGAAATCACCTGATCGTTAATTCACATGAAAACAATTGATGGCTAATTCACTTGAAATCACCTGATCGTTAATTCACTTGAAATCACCTGATCGTGAATTCACTTGGAATCAATTAATGGCTAATTCACTTGAAATAACCTGATTGCTAATTCACTTGGAATCAATTGCTGGCTAATTCACTTGGAATCAATTGATGGCTAATTCACTTGGAATCAATTGATGGCTAATTCACTTGGAATCAATCGCAGGGTAATTCACTTGAAATCAATTGATGGCTAATTCACTTGAAACCACCATCAAAGGCATAATCCATTACAGAATCCAGGTCAAATTCCAGTCGGAGCAACCAGAACCAGTTACAGAACCTAAGCCAGCTGAAACAGACGAGTCTTAAGCTTAGTTCCAAAGCAAAGATCGATCAGTTAGAAATGTTTCGCATCGATCCACGTTCTTGTTCCTTACTCTTGATCATGCTGACGTCATTGGCTCCATCGCCAATCGCAAGCGTGATCGACTTCTTGTGTCGTTTGACGAGGTCGACGACGAGCGCCTTCTGGAGCGGAGTTACTCGACAGCAGATGACGGCCTTACACATGCAGCTCACGTCGAGTAACAGTCGCTCGAGTTTCTCATCCAAAGCATGAACCTAAGCACAACACAAAACATTGCCAGATCAGTACAGTGGGAACTCATTTACATGCCATTCTGCTTAACATTCTGCTCTCAGGGGCATACCCAGGAACAATTTCAGAGGAGGTTTTAAGTTTTCGGGGTCTCCATTGGAAATTGTCGTATTTTTCTAAATTTTTAGTTTTTTATAACAGTAATGCATTTATTTTGGTGGTTTGAACCCGTAAAACCACCTCCTAAATACGTCCATGTCTGCTCTAAAATAGTAATTACTAGAGCACCCCCATAACATTCAGCACCAAAGAGATTAACCTGCTAAAGACATATTTTAATACGTAGCAATAAACTCTAAACAATAGCCTCAAAAAATAATCCTATAACCCAGCAAACAATGACTCACCAGCCGTTCCCAGAAAAGATTAACTCCCAACGTAAATGTTGACTGTGTCGACCTCGATGAAATTGAATAAATGAATATTGACTGATAGTCAATGTGTTATCTAAATACATTGTAATTCACTGTTCTACCACAATATAGTTAAGTGACCTAGTTCAGCGTTGTTAGTTAAGCTAGTGATTCTTATTTCTGTTTTCTGACAATGCTATTTGTGTATACTCAACCCTCATCCCTCTGCTAACGTGGTACACGGGTATCCCTAACTTATCGGGACTTCAGTCCCTTCTGGGTACCCGATTGTTTCCCTCAAAAGTTAATCAGATAATCATGTGATCTGTCTGTTTTAAAATTCCAAACTTATGATCGGTGATTAATGATTATTCTGGATCACTACTTGTAAACTATTCTCAGGAAACAATAAAAGGATTGATTGATAATAGAAAGTGATGTTGAGTCCCCAACAGAAAACAAGAAGAGATCTATCCTCTGAAAGTTCTCTCCCTTTCCCTACCAGACTCTGTCCATTGATGATCAGCGCAAATCCTCCGAAGTCCTCCGCCAGACAGCATTCCCTTATCATCGGCAGAGGATGCATGGAGATGCTTCCGTTGCTGTACGATATCACTTCCATCTGTCCATCCGGTCCATACGCACTCTTCTTTGTTATTGCAATCATGTCGTCACGCGCTTTCTCCAGTTGCTCGGCCACCTGCTCATAGGACTCTCCGTCGACCGTGTAAATCTCCTCCATGTCGTCTGTCAGAAGTTTACAGCTGTAACCGATGTTTACGGCCGTTTCTAGGCAACAGAGAACGTCATCAAATGTTACAATGCGTAACAGGGTTACTGGCGGTAAAGTCAGTCAGAATAATAAAATGTAACAATGCATAACTGAATTGCTGGCAGTAATGTAAAGTAAGAACCATAGTTGTAAAAAATTTTTTCGTTTTTGATCCAAAAACGTCGTTTTTTTTCGTTTTTATTTCTCGTCTCGTTTTTTTCAGTTTTTTATTATTTTTATTTAACTTTATTTATTTATTAACTGTCTGTTACTATTTTTTAAATTTAATTTTTGCCTGATTTCCCTTACGTGATCTCAGTCCTTTCAAGGATTCATCTAATTTACGTAACAATTTAGTGTCATCAGTTGAAATAAACAGCACTGTACAGGAATAAAATTTATAACAGTTATTTGAATTTCTGTTATCAAAACTGAAAAGTCAAATTATTTTTCTTTTCCGTTGGACATTTCGTTTTTATTTTTTTCAATAAAACGACGTTTTTTTCCGTTTTTGATTTTGATTTTACCGTTTTTAACAACTATGGTAAGAACGATACAAAATTCTTCTCAGTACAATGGACGATACTCCGTTCGGACTTCCTCCATTAGACATTTCAGGACAATCCTTCTGACTTGACACAGCACTTTTGAATAAGCTGGTCCCACGCATTTAGCTACAGAGTACCTTTAGAAATTTGAAGTGATTACGATTACGATACGTTTCCCAAATCGTTCATCATACCTTGTTTATCTCCTGTCAGAACCCAGATTTTCATTCCAGCGAGCGATAGGTTGGCGATTGCTTCCGGAACGCCGTCCTGTAGTTTGTCTTCGATCGCCGTTGCTCCGATCAGGATCATGCTCTGCTCGATCTCCTCGTAGACGGCCGACAGCTGCTCCTCGCGCTTTTCAAGAGTTGTACTAGAGACACACAGACCAGAAGAGGAAAACATCAATGATGCTGACCATCTAAAGGTTTTGCATCTAGTTTACTCTTGCTGGACTGGTGTCAATCAGGAGGTCGTGGGTTCAAATCCCCACCAGAGCAGAATTTTTTAGACATTTCTGCTCCACTAATTAACAGGCAGTACCAATAATGACAAAGAAGAGTTTATGGTGTATTGTATTGTATTGTATCTATAAATTTATAAAGCGCCTCTCACAGTGAACACCAATCAGAGGTGCTCAATAATAGGCGTGTCAATTAAACATGTAGCAAAAACCTGAACTGATAGGTTAGACAGATTAGTTTTGAGTGAAATTGCAATCAAAAGCCCAATCCATTGAAGGAGAATCCAGGCTGAGATCTGACAGATGAGAGAAACGAGAACCAGTCTACGGTGGAGAGACACAGGGAGATTAAATTTTTTTTAAACAATTGGTGAAACCGGTGAAACTGATATAATTTCCGATTGGCAAATACCTGGCCAGTTGGTGTCTCTTGGACCAGTCTGCGAAGTAGGTCGGATCGATCTCTCTGACGGAACAGCAGAGGGTACGAAGTCCACTCTGCGCAAAGACCTAAAACAAAAAGACTGACCACATGATGACCACAGCGCAAGAAACCACAACAGTTAGATGCTTACAGAAAGACCAGTTCAGCTCTCTCCAAAGACCTAAAGTAACTAGAATGATTAGATCATTTCTTTCCACAGACCTAAAGTAACTAAACTGATTCCTAGATAATCTGTCTCAAAGATCTAAAATAATTAAACTTGTTAGATTCTCATTCTCAAAAGACATAAAGCAATTAAGACTGTCTGAACTACTTGTGTACTAATGAAAAAAAACTTTGCACAGCTTAAAGAATAAAACATATACACAAGAGAACCAGCTGAAACATGGCGTCGAATGATAAGCAGAGAACCAGATGAAATGTTCGGAAGTGAAGCAGACGACACGTACACTCAGTTGGCAAGTGGTCGTCTGCTGAAGACCGGAGGATTTCGGGTCCAATCGGTGAAAGACGGTGCTATCGGCCCCTTTGCAGTACAGGGTTATTCGTCCGTCCTTCTTCAGGATTACCTGAGAAATAATCAATCAATCAATCAATCAATTCAATCACTCAATCAATCAATCAATCAATCAATTAATCATTTTTCTATTGAACCCAGAAAAATTAACATAACGAATTTAACAGACAGGATCTTTACATATGAATTTTACAGGCTGTGTACGTCTAAGTGGGCTTGAACAAGCAGACCCAGAAAGGACCAATGGTTAAATTTGAATGGTGATAGATGTTTAAAATATGACTTTAACATGCTATACATATGAAAAACAAGTAAACTAATAAACAGACTGTGTGTGTACAATCGCACATAAAATAAAACTGTAAGTAAACAAATAGAGATGATGGATATTAGTGAACGGGAACCGACCGACATTCTTTTGCGTTCGTTGTTAAAGTCAAGAATACAGAGCAACTCGTGAACCTCCGTTCGACCCATCACTTCGATCGTTATAGAGTTCGGGGTTCGACCCTGAAAGAAGAAATGGCAAAAGATAAACTAATTACAACAACAGTCATAAACTGTAACTGTATTTGTATTTGCAACTGTAATTGTACATTTACCTAGTGCCACTTCAGAGAAAGACTCATTGCAGGCACTCTCGACTAACATAATGAAACAACGACCGAACAGAATAGTCTTCATACATTTGCAGAAAACAGGCAAAGAGAGGCTGAGAAGTTCATCGTATGGTGGTAATGCTGCAGATATTTCCCCTACCTCAAGATATTTTAACCTGAAAACGAACTCAAAGGTACCTTGAAGACGAAACCAAAATTTCGTGCTGCGCTGACGAGGGCACCTTCATCAGGAGACTGTGCCTGATACTCCAACTGACCTATTAAAAGAAATAGACCAGATAAACTGATCATCATCGTAATATCATCATTTCTAAAGTGCTACTCTAAAGCTAAACACAGGGCATCAGCTTATTCACACAGTGGTGGAAGGAGGGCAATAACAAATAAGTTGTACTATGTATGTATGTATGTATGTATGTATGTATGTATGCTATGTATGTATATATGTATGTATCAGGACACTTCATTTAGCGCATTTTTAAGTACCTCACAAAACTGCTGTACCTATGACTGGCAGACTGTTCCAGAAGGACAGTCCAACACATGAGAAGACACGATGGGCTTCAGCTTAAGTTGACAGCATGGCACCGTACCTCCACAGGCTGAAAAGCATGATCGCCTACCCATGCAGCTGACTCAAGACTGGAACACAGAGCTCCTGACGTATGTATGTAATATGTATGTATGTATGTATGAGCACTTGTTATAGCTCCCCTTCAGATTTCCAATTCAGAGGTGCTCCCGACTACAGCGCGGACACTGAATCAGAGTTTCACGCCGAAGCGCATGAGCAATTGCAGTGGCAGGTCCCTACGTGGCTGTTCCAGGAGGCAACCCTCCGGCTGCAACTCGAGAACATACACGATACACCACCGCGCCCCGCGGTATGCCGGAAGCAGTGACAGTATTGCCAGCATTGCATGGTCTTAAAAGCAATGGCTCAACAACAGGAAGTCAGTGTAGAGTATCTCAAATATTCAGATATGTGAAGACTGCATAACTAACCGTCCTTATCCTCGGGCATGACGGTGTGGCAGAGCGCCAGTAGACGGAAGAACATGTGGACGTGAGGATCGCCGGCTTTGACTGCGTCCCAGAGCCTCTCATCGTAGAAGCAGAAGTGCGGTTCATACATCGGATTGTCCGAGAAGTCCACCTTCGGAGTGTGCTACACCGAAAACAGATATCATAAAACATAACATGTGCCACACTGTAGACTATATATAGCATATATTATATATATACATATAAAATATATATATATATACTAGATGCGTCCTAAGACGGTTAAAACAATTTGAAAATGTCAAGAGATGCGTCTTCTCGTGCTGTGATTGAGTCTCCCTCCTCCCTATCCGTCCCTCCGTCCGTTGTACTCTGTACTTTCCTCCCTCTCTCTCCTCTTCTCTCCCTTCCTCCCCTGGCACTCTCTGTCCTGGCCGCCCGTACCTCCTTCCTCCCTTCAACATCCGTCCCTCCACCACGTCTCTCGCGGCGATCGTACGTGTCTTCTCCTCCTCCTCCTTCATATCCCTGAACACCATACAATCCCTCCCTCCCTCCTACCTATCCCTCCCTCCGTCCCTCCCTCCCTCCCGGCCTCCCTCCCTCCGGTCCCTCGCTCCCCTCTCTCCCTATCCCTCCCTCCGTCCCTCCGTCCGTCCCTCCCGGTCCATCAGTCCCTTCCTCTCTCCCCGTACTTCCTTGCCGTCCGTCCCGGCCGTGCGTACCTCCTTCCTCCCTACAACGTCCGTCCCTCCCTCCACCACGTCTCTGCGGCGATCGAGCGTGTCTACTCCCTCTCCCTCCCTCCCTCCCCTCCCTCGCTTCCCTCCTCGCTCCTCTCCCTCCCTCCCTCTTCCTCTCTCCATCCCTAGAAGTTCGGTCTCTCGTGCGTGTCATCTCCCTCCCTCCCTCCCCTCCCTCCTCCTCCCTCCCTCCCTTTCTCCGTTCGTCAGTCCCTCCCTCCCTCCCTCGTACTTCCTTGCCGTCCGTCCCGGGCCGTCTGTATCTGCTTCCCACCCTTCAAAATTTGTCCGTCCCTCTCCCTTCGACATATCGTGTTGCATTATCTCGCGTTGCTATGACAACTTCTGTATTCGGTTATAGCGATGACGTTGAATGACGTAAGCGTTACAGGCTTCAGATGGACGCACGCATGCAGGCACGCATGCAGAGAGATTTCTGTGCGTTTATATTATTAATAACCTGAAGCTGACAACTCTCCCATGTCCTGTTTCATTTGGTGCAACAATACAGTTGAGACTCATTAAAACACGTCTCCTCATCATAAGATGGATTCTGTTATAACCCAGTCAGTGTGGAACATGGCATGTATGGTAAATCAGACGAAGCGTAGTAAAGCAACGTACACAAGTGACATCTGTTACGTTCCCCGATTCGTCCAGAATGTCTCCGTACACTTTGCCGTTGACGGTACACTTGTCAAACGTCATGACATTCTGAAAAATATCATGTCAGGTTTTATTTAGACTTACACAATCAGCCTGAAAACACTCACCTTAAATTAATTATCATTATTAATTACAGCGGTGCCTGCTGGACCTTGCCTCTGTCAGCAGTGAGAGCTCTGCTGCCCTCCCATGGGTGTCAGAGGGCATAACTCCCTCCACTCCGTGAAACGGGGGGGGCTCCTTGTCCCTTTTGCCGGTATATCTATTAGGCAGAACCGCGCCTTCTCAGTCGTTGGCCACTCGGTCTACGTTTGTTCCGCAGGGCTCACTTGGATACGTTCTAATATAACCTCAAACAGTGCCTTTTGACCGTGGTGGGGTCGGGAGTACTCAGTAGCAGCCTTTAAAGGGGTGCTATATAAATCTCTGTAATGAATGAATGAATGAATTAATTAATAATTATTAACGTTCATTATGCCAGTGTCTAATGCACAAAGCACCAAAACCAAGCCGTATTAGCAGATCAACGTCCAGAAGATCATCAATCTGTAATCACAAGTCCAATCGAATCTAATTAGAAACTTCTATAGTGCCAGTATCATGCTACACAAGTCTTTGATGAATGATCACTTCTAAGTAAGTAAGTAAGCATCTTCACATTCAGTGTCTCTCATCGTGAGTACGTACGCGCGTGAGGGTGCCCGTTTTGTCGGAGAAGATGTACTGGATCTGTCCGAGTTCCTCGTTGAGGGTCGTCGTCCGAGACTTGGCCGGAGTGTCCGTCTTCGTGAAATACATCTTCTCATCCCAGTTGATCCACCAACTGTGTCCGAATCGGATCATCTCAACGCTGAAAGAACAGCGACCAATCAACACCTTTAATGTTAACATAATTAATTAGTATTACAGTGTAGACTGAATAACATGCTCCAGACTGATGCTCAATCGATTGATTTTGCTGAGTAAATAACTTAATCAACAAACTGATGAATTTATTGACTGATTCAATGCTTGAGTGACTCACTGACTGATGCTTTGATTGATTGATTTGTTCACTCAATTAGTGACTAATTGTCCGAGTTATTTTATTCACTGATTGAACGCCTGACTGATTGACTGATTGATTGATCGACTGATAGATTGACTAATTGGATGCCTGATTGATTGAATGCCTGACTGATTGATCGACTAATTGATTGATCGACTGTTTGACAAATTGGATGCCTGACTGATTTATTGATCGACTGATTGATTGGATTGATTGACTAATTGAATGCCTCATTGATTGACTGATTGATTGACTGACTGAATGCCTGATTGATTGAATCAATGAGTCGATCAATCAGTCACTGATTGAATGCCTGATTGATTGATTGACTGACCTGACATAGAGGGAGATGGGTACAACGGTGTTGAGAACGATGAAGTAGGAGAGAAAGACAAGGAACGACGTTACTGAGGAACCGATGGCGATGTTTTTCGGCGTGGAACCGCCCTGCAGGGAACTGCCTGGAACGAAGCGTTCCCAGGGTAGGTACACCTGGAACCGGTAGCCAACCAGAGACTCCCAGATGCCACAGCAGATCGTACACAGGCAACACGTCACCAGCAGAAAGATGAATATCTACACATGCAGAAGAAGAAGCATATCTTATACTATAAGGCTTGAAGTTTATCCTTCCGTATGTTTGTTTGTTTGTCGGTCACAATAAAGGCTCCGAAAGGGAACGCTTTAGCGAATCGAAAAATTTTACAAAACATTTTAACGGTCATTTGTAGGTAAACGCGACTATTCTCAGCTCGCAATTTACTTTAAACACTGATATATGGACATTTTAAATATCGAACCGTTGCAAAACGCCGCCATTTCTGATTTCTCATAACGTCCTGCAACACATGGCTACTTCAAATAGACTCTTAAAATAGAGCATTCGAAAAAAACTCCGCCACTACCCTACCTGTGGTAGTGCCAGTCCCAAGCCTGGAGAAAGGAGGAGGGCGACACTAATCATCTTTGTTATGACACAGTGTGTGTAAACAGCAACTAAGCGGAGCATTCGAAAGGCATTTCGAGATTTCTTCGACAAGCGAAAGACGCCATCTAGCTATATTGGTAAGAACTGCGTATGTTGTGTCTCAATTCTAGAGAGCGTGTAGATCGCGGTTCGCTTCCCGATGTCGGCTTATTTGAGAAATTGATATATTCCCTCCCCGAACCCTTCATAACCGTCCCCAACTGGGACCGCGACCACAACAACAACAACATACCCCAACAACTTTATGAGAAAAGGTTCAAACTGAGTTTAATAATGTGCGTCCGTACAAAATTTGGTATTGCCGCTGTTCATCTATCAGCTTCGTGTCCTTCCCGGCGAATATCACCATAGACCGTAACACCATTTGGTGTTACGCAGGACACAACCACGCAGAAGGATCTTGTCGTTGTTGAGGGCGTAACTGATGCCTTTCCACTTGAGAACGCCTTCGTACTTGTTCAACTGGTTGTTCATGAGTTCACATGTGCGTCCGTTTGAACTTGGTCTTTCCGCTGTTCATCATCAGCTTCGTGTCCTTCCCGGCGAATATCACCAGACCGTAACACCATTTGGTGTTACGCAGGACACAACCACGCAGAAGGATCTTGTCGTTGTTTAACTGATGCCTTTCACTTGTTCGTACTTGTTCAACTGGTTGTTCATCAAGGTGATCTCACGAAAAATTAATACATAAATACATAATAATAATAATAATAATAATAGTAGTAGTAGTATTAGTAGTAGTAGAAGTAGTACTTTCGCACCTATCAGTTTGCCTCAAACATCATCGGTCTTCCTCTATCGGTTTTCTGTCTTTTACACCATGCATCGCTTCGACAACTGCTCTGTTAATTAACGCGTTAATAACGCGTTAAATGCCCAGCCCTAATTTAAACGCTTCCGACTATTAGTACTTACCGTCAAACTTTGACAGTTGTTCGATGCTGTTCTCCATCTCAGCTGTTTCTGGCACTGCCTGTCGGACCTTGAGGTTCGTCTCCCTGTTAAATTCACAACAAATAAAATGATCGAATCAATTCATTTGAAGACGAAAAGAAGAACAGCAGTTCCTTAAGCTACCCCAAGGTTGCCATGGGTATGAAGTGTTAGCGACTCCATTTTCTTAGCCTCGGCATATGAGGGTGGGTGGCAAGTACTCTCCCTCGTCATCTCATCATCCCACCGACAGTGTACGGTCAGTGTACTCATTATAGCCACCTCAAGACAGAGAGATAGAAAGAGACAGAAAGAAAGAGACAGACAGTGAGAAAGCGAGACAGACAGACAGACAGAAAGCGGAGAGAGACAGAGAGAAGAAGAGAGGAAGAGAAAAGACAGACAGACAGACAGACAGATAGACAAACGGACAGACAGACAAAACGAGAGCAAGACAAACAGAGAAACAGCGAGAAAGAGAGACAGACATACAGACAGACAGAGAAAGACAGTAAGAAAGACCGAGAGACAGACAGAGAGAAAGAGAGAGAGGGACAGAGACAATAGATAAGGGCAAGGTTACGTCGTCAATGACAGAGGTGTGAGAGAATGAGATCTTACCCATCTAGTTCGGCAGTTTCAATGTAGCAGAGACTGTTCGGTTCGCTCGAAGATAGCAGAAGCAGATCGGCCTGAAATAGATTGCAATGCACTATGTTCATGCACCCGTATAATTATGAAGCATTAAGACATAATTCCTGCTAAAGGATCTCACGAAATGGTGCCAAACCCTATCTAATCTAATGGCTTCTATGACAATATCATCATAATGCATAATACATCAAACGATAGTCGCTTGCCGTCTCATCTTCCCACCGACAGTGTATGGTCAGTGTACTCATCATAGCCGAGTTGGCTAGGGGGCACCACAGGTGGAGTAGAAATATTCAATCAGATTTCTGCCCTGAAGGGAATTTTAACCCCCCGACTGACAGTCCAGCAGGAGTGATATCATCCAAGTACTTAAACAACATTAGTAACAGTGGCGGCGCCAGGGGGTCTAGGGGGTGCTTAGCCCTGGCCTAACTGCAGTTCAGACCCCGCAAACGAAAGGCTTTAAGCCAAAAAGGTCGTCAGTGCATCCCAATGGGAATAAAATATCCATGGATTTCTTTTTGAGCTTTTAACCCCCCAAACCTGAAATCCTCTAAGCCGCCACTGATTAGTTATATCTTCTTCACCTGTTTATCAATAGTGAGACAAGAAGACACCAAGATATAGAAAACTTCATCAGAGAGAGAAGATTGGAGTGGATGGGGCATGTTTTGCATAAGGTTAAGATAGAAGAGTCAAAAAAATGATGTCCTGGAATTCTGGTGGGAGAAGGAAGAGAGAAAGACCACGGAAGAACTGGCTGGAAACCATCAGAGGAGACTTGAGATGCACTTCTGAACTTTTGTAAGAAGGGCATTATCAAATTATAGTCATCTAATTATTGAAAACGGTCTTCAACCGCTGACATTGCAAAATAGAGGCATAGAAAGCAGAAGGTCATATCGGAGGTCGCAGGGAATCGGTCAAAATGACTGACCGCAACGAACTGGTCGTTCTCCATCTTGATGATGTCACCGACGTCGACGTTGTGCCATCGTTCTTCGACGAGCTGTCCATTACGAAGGACCCACGACAGACGATTGTTCACTTGGCTGTCACTGCGATGTCGTTGCTGCCAACAAAACACACAGAGATTTAACAGTTGAAACTGGTCTGGCTGGCTATCAGACAGTTTAAGAGAAGAAGAGCAGTCCGTTAAGCCAGCCCCCCGCCCCAGAGAGGCAGCCATGGGTATGGAGTGTTAAAGACTTCATTTTCTCAGCTTCGGCATATGAGGGCGGGTGGCCAGACCTCTCCCTCGCCATCTCATCTTACCACCGATAGTGTACTGTCAGTTTACTCATTGTGGCAGAGTTGGTTAGGGGTGCAAGATTGCCCTAGGAGACACCATAAGATGGCTGAATGAGATGATGCAGTAAGATGAATCTGGGGTGACTCGGTGAGATGACTTGGTGAGATGACTCATTGAAATGACTGAGATAATTCTGAGATGACTGAGTGAGATGACTGAGTGAGACGAATCTGGGATGATGGGAGGATAAGATGACTGGATGAGTTGAGAAAGAGAGCCACAGATGACAAGATGTCAATCGATGAAGACATACGATGTCGTCGACGGCGTCTTTGATGGCACTGATGGCGAGTACAGCGACGAGAGGGATGACGGTCGTCAAAGGAGTCAACGAAGAGATCTCAGGAATCAACTGATCATATCAACAACAACACTCACTCAATGCACAACAACACACAGCTTCCTCTTTCTCTGTCTCTCTGCCTGTCCGTCTGTATGTCTCTGTCTGTCCGTATGCCTCTGTCTCCGTATGTATCTGATCCGTATGTCTCTGTGTCTGTCTGTATGCATAAGTATGTATCTGTGTTTATGCCTGTCTGTGTAATTATGTGTCTGTATTGTGCTGTCTCTATGTCTGTCTGTGTTTGTACGTCTGTGTCTGTCTATCTGTCATCTGCCATCAGACGGCTTCCACTATGTATCCTCCCCTGTCTCTCTCTCTCTCTCTGTCTCTGTCTGTCTCTGTCTGTCTGTCTGTCTGTCTGTCTCTGTTTACCTGTCTGTCTCCATGACTGCTTGTCTGCCTATATCTATGTATCTGCCTGCTCTGTCTATATGAGATCATTCCTTCTCTGTCTATCTCCCTACATCTCTCCCTGTATACCTCTCTCCATGCCTCTCCTGTCTGTCTGTCTATCTGTCTGTCTGTCCATAGTAGCGGCTCCTATTCTTTGTTTGTCCTGTGTCAATACAATTCCTTCCTTCCTTCCTCCCTTCCCTTTCATCTCAGCTTTCCACTGTATTTTGCTGCTCAGGCTTTCCACTCCTGGCAGTTTGTCCTCTGTCTGTCTGTCTGTCTGTCTGTCTCTCTCTCTCTCTGCCTGCGTGTCTGTGTGCCTTTCATATTTATTCCGACTCTCTACCTTCTCTCTTTCTCTTTTTTTATGTTCCCCACTAAACCGTCTCCCCTCCCCGTGTATCCTCTGCCTCTGTCTCTGTCTGTCTGTCTGTCTGCCTCTGTCTCTGTCTGCCTCTCTCTCTCTGACTTTGTCTCTGTCTCTGTTTATCCTGCTGCTCTGTCTGCCTGCCTTTTCCTTTGCCTATTATGCTTGTCTCTATGTGCTTCTGTTTGCATGCTTTCTTCAGATCCGTCTGTCTGTCTGTCTCTCTCCATATGTGTATGTCTTTCGATTCAGTTTTCCGATATTACATGGCTAAATATCCTGGTATTGCGATGCTGCACATCTCTGCTCAGAGCCGGCAACAGATACGACGAGGGTGGAGGCCGAATAATCGAAAAAATATCCGACCGAATAAATGACCGAATATCCGATGGAATATCCGCCCGAATAACCGGCCAAAATAACCGACCGACCGACCAAGGGATCCGCTGAAGACAGCTCTATTTCTCGACAGAGACAGACAGACAGACAGACAGATAAGACAGACAGACAGACAGACAGACAGACAGACAGACAGAGAGACAGACAGAAAGGCCTGTGGAATTAACAAGTGGCTGCCAATCACTAGCTGAATTAAATATCTGTCAATCATTGGCGGCTACAATAACAGCTGCCAATCAAATCGGTCAACGTGTTTCGTAATCAAATGAAGATGTGACCAGTTGCAGGAGAACAAGTCACGATCCGGATCAACCATTTGGGAACCTCACGGATCTGGATGGTGCTTCTATCCATGGAACTCATTTTCCAAATGCAGTCTTGCCCAGAAAACACCAGATTGTAAGGTCAAGGTCAAGACACAAGGAATGCGATCGGAAGGAAACGGTACCTGAAGAATGAGGAGAACGAGGAAGTAAGTATTCGCGATTCTCTGGAACTGTTCGAACAGATTCTTTGGAAGGAACGAGATCGCGTTGTATTTAGATGTCGAGATGTAGTTGCTCTACAAAAAAAGACAATACAATAAGGCACCGAAAACAATAAAAAATAACAATAACAATACAAAATAACAAGGAATTAATAACAATACCATACAAGGAATTGGTAACAATACACAATAGCAAGGAATTGAAAACAATACAAAAATAGCAAAGAATTGATAACAATGCAAAATAGCAAGGAATAACAACAATGCAATACAAGGAATTGGTAACACCACAATAAACTCACATAAAATGTGATAGCAAACAAGCCAGAGCAAAAACAAAACCAATTGAAAACCATGCAAAACAACTGAAAATACTTCCAAGCAAAAACAATATAATTCCTGGAACAACACTGAACAAGACAACAGAAAACAAAGGAATTAAGAACAATTGGAAATCTGGTAGGAGGAAAAGGATCGATTTTCCAGAACAAAGGGAGTAGGGGGTTCAGAATATGGTCCGGGTCCGTTAAGGTAGCAGTAAAGAGGTTCCCATTTCCTGTTCTACGCAGCTGTTCTAATGTTAGGTTATCCACTGTTAGGTAGCGTAGTTGGACCAGACGTAGCAAGTGAATGAATGAATAAATGAATGAATAAATGAATGAGTGAATGAATGAATGAGCAAATGAGATAATTAAAGAATGAATGAACGAACAAATGAGAATGAATGAGCGAATGAATGAGAGAATTACTGAATGAATGCACAAATGAATTAATGAATGAACGAATCAATTAACGAATGAATTAATGTATGAATGGAACACTGAGCACATTGTGTCTAGCTTGCGCACACTTGGTCTAGAATTCGGCCACAGGAAGAAGAACTCAGCCATCACAAGCCGACCGACGACATCCAAGATTTGTGGCAAATCAAATCAGCCGAGAATCAACAACACGCAACCGATGATCAATATATTCGCTGCAGTCGAAGGCGATCCTAACGACAACCGATGGCACTTTCAGGGCAGACGACAGAGAGACACACAGGGCAGACGACCGTAGTAGGCTACATGTCTTCATGACTGCACCGCGCTCAGCCGTTACGACTGCCAACCGCCGACAAATTGATCAATTTTTTCGTCAATTTCCTCTGTCGAGAAGCAGAAGAAGAGCAGTCCCTTAAGCTAGCCCCGAGGCAGTCATGGGTCTGAATTGTTAGCGACTTCATTTTCTTAGCCTCGGCATATGACAGCGGATGACCAGTCCTCTCCCTCGCCGTCTCATCTTCCCACCCACAGCGTACGGTCAGTGTACTCATTGTAGCCAAGCTGGCTTGGGGCGCAGGTGGAGCAGAAATCAGCAACCAAATTTCTGCCCTGATTTGAACCCCGACCTCTCGACTGACAGTCCAGCACGCTAACCACTACACTATCGAGCACCCAACCCCTACCATCTGACGAGAACGACTTACATAATTATGGAAAAACATTTAGGACGAGACGTGGAACGATAAAAGGACAAATTGCGGACGATGAACGTTAGGAGAACGGACTAACCGTAGCCAAAGGACGACGTGACTTAGTAAGCTTAGTAAGGGTCGCCAATTCCACGCCGAGCCTCCCTCCCTTCCTTCTTCCTTCCTCCTCCCTCATTCCCTCTGGCGATATAATATACGCTGCAAAATGAAGTCAACGAAATTAGCCGAAAGCGTATCAGAATGAACGTTGCAGACACGCTCCTCCGTGCTGAAACTAGGTCTCTTCTCAGAGTCTCTTCGTTAGAGGAAGGTCTCCGTGTGCGTGTGTTCGAGTGTGTGCCTATGTGTGCGTGCATGTGTGTGTGCATGTATGTGTGTACGTGTGTATGTACGTGTATGTATGTATGTAATATGTATGCATGCATGTATGTATGACTGTATGTATGTACGTGTGTATGTATGTATGTATGTATGAATGTATGTATGTACGTGTGTATGTATGTATGTATGTATGTATGTATGTATGTATGTATGTGTGTGTGTGTATGTATGTATGTATGTATGTATGTATGTATGTATGTATGTATGCATGTATATGTAGGTATGCATGCATGTATGTCATTTCCACCAATCGTATCATGAAGTCATTAGATCTGATGAGAAATTCCAGCACACG
Organism: Aporrectodea caliginosa; assembly: GCA_020284085.1. Taxonomy (NCBI): domain Eukaryota; kingdom Metazoa; phylum Annelida; class Clitellata; order Crassiclitellata; family Lumbricidae; genus Aporrectodea; species Aporrectodea caliginosa. The sequence continues at coordinate 133,861 of JACEVL010001741.1, forward strand.
AGCACATGAGGCGGACGAGGTCAAGAGGTCATCGAAGGCTACAACCACGCACGCGGTCTGCTGCAGATGATCTCACTTCCGGTGGCGATGGATGTAGAAAGTGGGTCTACGTCGCAGTAAACAACAACACGTAATAGGAGGAGGAGGAGGAGGAGGAGGAGGAGTAGGAGGAGGAGGAGGAGGAGAAATCGCAATAACATCATTCCTCTCCTCCAATCGATCCATATATACGACGAATGACGATGACGACCTAACCGTCCGTCGGTCATTATGCTCCTCTGTCTCTGACCAACGACCAAATACCCATGGCTATATATATATACTGATGGGCATCGAAATCTGGTCCCGATCTGGCCTCCTCCTCTCCTTCCATTGCAACGATGGCACGACGAAATGCAGTCGCCGCTGGATCAGTCGGAAATCTCTCGGATCTGCTTTGAATCTCGCAGTCGTACGTCGCAGATTAATAATTCATGATATACGATTGGTGGAAATATGAAAGAGGAGGAGTACTTCCAGGCCTAACTCCCTTTTGCGGACTGCTTGACCTTTAGCTGTATACGAGGCGTGGGTTTGACGGTTCGCAAACTGAGGGTGGCTTATGTCGGGAGATACGAATCTCGGGCTAGCAGGGTACGTATGCGGGGACCTTAGAAGACACTCATTCAAACGGGTAGCGGTGGTGAAGGAACTTGCGCGATTAGTTCATTTAAAATGAGCAAGGTCCATGCCCTACAGCCGCTCTAGCACGGTCCATCCACGGGTACCCTAATTGGCGTGGCACCCATTCAAACGAACAGCAGTGGTGAAAGGTCTCACCCGATCAAGTCATTGAAAACGAGAACCCTTCTCGTTTTAGCTGTAGACCATTTACCACAGCGCCAACAGAAGATACGCTTAATTCCATGTGTGGCGTCCTCACTTTCCGTAACTCTGACGAGAGACAGAGAGAGGATTAAGTGCACATGCTTTGTCTCAACTGTTTTCGAATCAGTGGCGGATTTAGCTATAGGCCCGGGGGGGCGGTTCGCCCCCCCGCGCCCCGCTTGGTTGTATAATGGCGCCCCTCAAGACCAAACCCGTCATGGTGGAGAAAAGGGGCGAAAAAATTAAATTTTTAAAGAAATTTTATCATCGGCGCCCTTACTCTTTCAATGTCTTAATGACGGCTTAATCGTATGAAAGACGACAAAATAATGTCACTCGATGTACTGTTTACAGCAAGATACAGTATACCCCGGTATCGAGTTTCCATTCTGAGATTAATTGCCCCTGCAGCCGGAGGAGCTGTAGGGTGACCCTGCAGCCGGAGGGGCTGCAGGGTGACCCTTGCAGCCGGAGAGGCTGAAGGGGTCAGTTCTCTCCCACTGTCTCTGAAAGCCCACAAACCGAATATTATATATTTATGCTATATATACAGGCTGTACGTATATATATACATCAATGATCACCGCTGTGTGAGTGGAAGGATCTTGTCTGTCCTCAGTAGTCATGTTTCGTCTCTCTATACCCGACAACTCTATCCCCTTCCTCTGTCTCTCTCTCTGTCTGTCGTTCAGTTTGATAGGCCTATAATGCGTATAGGGGGGGCCTATCACATGAAATAACCTCTGCATTTGGAATTCGAAGCAACCCATCCTTCCCATAGGATAGGTTTTCAGTGTGCTTGAAGCCTCCCATGGCGCTAGGTAGGCGCCCTGTTGACCTTTGTCTAAGGCCTGCAGGGCGGCCTATAGAGCTAGTTTAGCAATGGCGCTGAGCCATGAAGTCGCGGATTATCTGCAAGTTGTCTATTCCAAATTGCCTTTATAAAAAAATTCGACATAAACTACGTGGAACTCAGTTTTGGGAAGTTGTGTGCGAACCGAGCAGCATCTGCAGCGAATTCTACATGTATGGAGTGCAGGACAGCTATTTTTGAGGGGCACTGATTCCTTAGCCGTTTCAGATGAACAAGTCATTGAATCCAGCAGGCCACAGCAGTTTGATCAACCATAATGAAGTAGCTGATTCCATTAATTTTTCTGAAGTTCGTAAAGACTTTACAGCTATCAAAGATAGAACAGTTCCGAGTCTGGTAAGATCCACGTATTCGTAGACCATCGATTAACGTTCAACACATAGGCCTAAGTGCCTAACTAATACAAGGAACGTTGCTTGTCAGTAAAATAAAGAACTAACTCGATGAAAAATAGATGAAATTTAGGCCAGAGGTGCAGCTGATCTGCCTTTGCATTAATAAGGAAGGGTGCAGTGATCTGAAAGAGGTTGCGAACCTATATGCTCTAATTAATCTATTAGTATACTTTAATACATGTGTTAAATATATCTCACTCTTTTTGTTACGTCGGCTACTGCAGAAAGAACTTGTAGCAGATTGAAAGTAATCAAAAATTACTTGCGATCCACCAAGACGATTAAATGAACATCTGTCTAGACAGGCATTAGGCCTAATATCAATCGAAAGAGAAGTGACTGGAGCTATTGACTCTAAACTCTAAAGCAACTATCATTCGCTTTGCACTGATGAAGCCTCGTAAGCAATTCATATAAATCCTTGATGAATCTGCGACAACATTATGTCCCGGAACATTTTGCCACTTTGAAACAGTTTTATCTAAAATAGTATATACTAAATGATCAACTACATGTAATGTACATTACTAAATATCATGGAATTATTTCAAAACGTAGGCTACTAGGCCTATCCTTTAAAGTCAAACACAATATTTACGCTGGAACATGGCGCCCCTCGGAAAGAGCCCTTGCCCCCCCGCGCAAGCAAACCTGGATCCGCCACTGTTTCGAATAGATCCATCTATAAACACTCCTGACTGTTTAATCGGCCATTCCTTTTCCAGAAGGATGGATATAAACCTTCCTAGATAAAGGTCAGAAGACGACATTGCGATGGAAGCGTGCGCGTGGCCTAAATTTGTTTACAGTTTCGACAAACAACGCTATAAATATCCGCCAACGACCGTCATCAATCTCAGTCCGGAAACATTCGCAAATTGGCCAAAAATTACACCTCTGCTGGTGTCATTGTTGTTGCAGCGAGCAGCACCGAACAAATAGCGAAACAAATTGATTCTAAATATAATCGGGAAAACGTTGTGCTCTACAATTGGCCAGAGATCCTCTGCTGATATGAAATCTCGTTTCCAACACTCAAACGAAACTGCGTCGAACTCTTATCTCTTCTGAACATTTCCTGGGAACGACATCTTCCGAAAAATCTCAAAGATCTCTGAGTCCTGATTTTGCGACAATTGCAAACGAAAGATTTCTAAGCGATGTTGTCATTGCTTCCAACGTCTTACTTCTTTTTATGCAGTTGACCATTTAGAGCAGTTATATGGCGCCGTTTTGGAGATCTGTTTAATGGCACCCATGCAGCCAAATCTCGATCAGAAGCTATACAGACGCTCGGAATTAACGACCGAATCAATGCATTAATGAATGAATGAGCACATGAACAAACAAATAAACAAATGAATGAATCAATCAATCAATCATGAATGAATGAACGAATGAATGAATGAATGGGTCCATGAATGAATGAATGAATGAACGAACGAATGAATGAATGAGTCCATGACCGAATGAATAACAAAGAATGAGGAAATGAATGAATATTCGAATAATTAGATGAATGAATGAATGAAATAATAAATGGCCGAGTGCATGAATTATTATAAATGAGGAAATCAATGATTGAATGAATGAGAGATTGAGTGAATAAGTGAATAAGCAAGAATGAGGAAATGAACGAATGAATGAACGAATGAATGAATGAATGAACGAACGACTGAATGGGCAAATGACGTTGCCAACGGTGACTCACTGCATAGCCAAATGATTTGTTGTAGATGGAATCGTTCACTTTGATTCTTCGTTCATTCTCTACAACAATCAGTTCCAATTATTCGAACACAGATTATTAATGAGATTAATTGTCAGCAATTATCTTCCGAACCAATTAAAAGCCCACGTCACGAGAGGGGCCGGAGAGGGGTGAGAAACTGGGGAGAGGGGTGAGAAACTGGGGAGAGGGGGAGAAACTGGGGAGAGGGGTGAGAAACTGGGGAGAGGGGTGAGAAACTGGGGAGAGGGGTGGGGAGGGAGTGGGACAAAGTGCTATTGTTCTGAGTACTTTGTGCATTTCCTTTGTGTCAACAAATTACACCTAATGAGATTGCAAAACGCATATAAACGACAAAGCATAGAATGATTCCCAAAAGAAATATAATTATGCAGCACTGGTTAAACCGTGGGACACGTGCTGAGTGGTTAGAGCGCTCGCCTTCTAACGTGTAGAATACGGGTTCGATCCTCCTCCTCCCCTGAGACGGTTATACTGTGTAGGAACCTTGAGAAAGTTCTTCATTCACAATTGTTCAGCGCCATCGATTGATGCTTCGTCATTGTGAGTTGAGGACTTGCTCAAGGAAGAGGCTCGAACCTGTTCTCTCCATGTTACAAAGCGAGCGCTTTAACCAATCGTGTCCCGGTATCACATACAAATATACATACATACATACATACATACAGTCATACATCTATACATACATACATACACACATACATACATACATACATACATACACAGATACATACATAGATACACATATGCTTTGGCGATCGCGCTTTCTCTGCGGCCGGCCCCAGATGCTGGAACGGCCTTCCTCCTGCCCTGCGAGCGGCTAACACAATTGACTCCTTCAAATCCGGACTCAAGACTTATTTGTTTGCTAACGCCTACCCTGCTGTTAGTTGACTGAGGCGCCCTTGTAACGACATGGCTGTGTTACGGCGCCAAATAAATTGTCACTATTATTATTATTATTATTATACATACAGACAGACACATATACACATATACACAGCAACATAAGACGTTGGTGCATTGGAACACGGAGTCACGGATCCTGGTATATTGGGAGTTATTTGTTTTAATCAGTTAGGCAACTAATTCAATGCGTCTAAATCCCTCCTACTTTCCAGTGGTGGTGGTGGGGAACCGAAACCTATAACCGTCGGAAAGATCAAAGCCGGGTCACTAACCGCACTTCAAACGGTCGCCGAACGAATTATACGAAACCAACCTCAGCTACAGTTAAACCTCACTATACAACAATTTAAGATTGTAATTCTCATGCGGATCTGCTTTGTGGGAATTGCCCATGCATCTGATGTTGGCTCACTGTGTATCTCTGTCTCCTCTGTTCCTGACGGAAGGTCCCTTCGTTTGGCCATTCAGGGTGTTCTTCTTGTAAACTGGGCTCGATCCCTGGTAACTGATTTCGTCGGTCCAGTCGCCTGGCACAACGTCCTTCATAAGACTCTATAGTTGAGCAAGTCACCCTGTCTCCTTCTCTGTTCTGCAAGCGCTTGAAGTCTCTTCTGCTTGAACGAGGGTTCTCTAAATTTGTTGGGTCGTGAACACTACCGATTAGTTCTTCCTGGATATACTGTGACCTGATTACAGCTTGGCTGTTTTAAAGGAGCACCATCGATTGATGCCTTGTACATTAGAAACCGGCGCTACAGAAGCTATCAATAAAAAGTACATATTACAATTACCTCAAATGTTACAAAATCAGTACACTCTGAAAACGTAATGTCTCGACAAAGCAGGCATTTAAGTTCTTTCTATTTCTGGCCACAGACTGTGGAACTCTTTTCTGGCAAAAGTCTGTTTCGCAAACAGTCTGTTCTGGCTTCCAGATCGCAACTAGAGACTCATATTTCCCATGACTCATTTCCTCCTCGTCTTCTCGGATTCTCCCTTATTGGCCTTCGAACGGACTCAACCGGGGAATTTGGCCCAGACAACGATTTTGATTAATAGCAAACATCGATTCATGCATTGATCATCATGACAGAAGTGCCAGACAAGTTCTTAAAGGAACCTCACAAATATCACGATGCATACACACATACATACATCCACAGTATGCATCTATACATACTGTTCGTACAAACTGTTCGCACATACTGCTCGTGTATACATACATACTTTCTTACATAAATATTAAATATACACATTATATTTATACCGTGCATATATACCCTGCAACTGTAATTTGATAATGGACTCCTTTATGAAGTTGCGAAGTGCACATTGAAGCCAGGCCAGAGGATACCTTAAGAACCACAAACACATAGGAAGAGACCCTATATATCAGTTTAGGGGAGTGGCCCACATAGGGAGGTACAGAGTTCCAGATGAAGGGACCGGCAACTGTGAAAGAAAACCAACAACACAACCTATGCCAAGAACAACATACTTCCCAGCAAAGACTGATCAACGAGTAGATACGTACACACAAGCATACATGCACACACATACATACATACAAAAATGTACACACATAACGATAACCATAAATTTTATTGTTTCCAACAGAAGCAAAGCATACAAGCATCATAATTACAGTATGATAGTAGGAAAACAACGGGGTAGAAAACCCTAAAGGGAACAAGTCCCGACTAGTAGGGTCACCTTTACATCATTGCTGTACTCGAGTGGCAGACCGAATAATTAGTTAATTCTGCTATTTTTTAATCCTTAACAAATCACATACCTACAAACATACAGGCATACACATATAAACACACACATGCATACATACATGCATTCTACATACATACCTACAAACATACATACATATACATGAATACACACATGAATACATACACACACACGTGTTCTGAATATTCAAAATAATTAGTCAGACCAGACCACAATAATATTACATCACAAGAGGTTGAACTGCATTGTAACCGAATTCCCCAACAAACACCCACCCACCCACGTTTCTCTATATAGCTGGAAACCAGACCCTGATTGAACGGACTGAAGTCGTGAACCCGGTAGGTGAACCTCTCGGGGGGAGGGATGGGGTCAAAACTGGCGGAACCAATCAACCTCGACTTCAATTTCCAATTGGTCACGCTTCTTTAATCAACAACAGGTTCGTTTGTGTCAACCGATTGGTGGAAATTTTACCCGGCACCAATACGAGACCGATTATTCCTGCTAATAAGATACCAACATAATAGGAAATATCCCACATAAAATTGGAAATGCTGTAAAACCGATCAACACATGATCCAGGACCCGTTTAAAACATTACCAAAAATTCTTGATCCAAGACTTAAATCATTACAAAATGATCCATCCAAGGCTGTAACATTATCCAAGGCTTAAGATTGTACAACATGATCAAAATTTTCAATCATTGCAAACTGAACCAATACATCACACCTTCAATAATCTCACCTTAGAACACCTTTAATCATCTCACCTGACCACATATTCTTACCTTTCGGTTTCTCTTTCTTCCAACATAGCTTCATCGTAGTTGACCTAGAAATGAAACAGATCAATCCGTATCATAAGAACATCTGGAGAGAGGCAGCGGTACTTGAGAAAAAACCAAATCATAGTCAGCTGAATTGAGTATCTCATCTGACTAACAGCTGAATTACGTCTTTAATGGACTCGAGGGGCACCGCGCTACTAAATGTGTTAGCTACAGACAGACATAGGAATCTATGCACAGCATCTGCCGTTGTTTCCATAAGGACAATCATTCATTCAGGTGGGTTTCAAACAAATTGGATGCCATAATTATATGAAAGGCAACAACGTAACAGTTTACATGCTGAGAAAGAGGGAGGAGGGAGAGGGAGGAGAAGAGGAAGAAGAAGAGGAGGATAGGAAGAGGACGACGACGAGTAGAAGGAGAAGAATGACAAGGAGGAGAAGGAGACGAAGAAGAGGAGGGGGAGGAGTGTAATGGGGTCAGGGTTTGGTTCAAATAGGGCACCACAGGCTTGAGAACTCTGATGAGGCGGTACATAGTAGACAAATTTGGTCAGTATACTGCATTTTTTGAACACGGATTGCCGCTTTGCACAGTTGTAGTTGGCACCTAAGAGAACATTTTAAGAAGGGGAGGCATTCGAAATTTCCCTTAGAATTCAAGATGGCGGCTTTTTTCAAAATGGCCGACCTAAATTGAGATTTTTCAATATCTCGGCTTCTGGTTCACTTAGAATCATTATCTTGGTGTCTAAACATACACATTTAGGGGCAATGATTCCAATAGGGCCATCGCAGATTAGCTCCGGTCTCATCGGTCGGCCATTTTCCAAAATGGCCGACGAAAATTGAGATTTTCAATATCTCGGCTTCTAGTCAACTTAGAATCGTTATTTTGGTGTCTAAACATACACATTTAGGGGCAATGATTCCACTAGGGCCATCGCAGATTAGCTCCGGTCTCATCGGTCGGCCATTTTCCAAAATGGCCGACGAAAAATTGAGATTTTTCAATATCTCGGCTTCTGGTTCACTTAGAATCGTTATTTCGGTGTCCAAACATACACATTTAGGGGCAATGTTTCGACTATAAGGCTATCGCAGATTAACCCATGATCTCATGAGTCGGCCATTTTCCAAAATGGCGGACGAAAATTGAGATTTTCAATATCTCGGCTTCTAGTCAACTTAGAATCGTTATTTTGGTGTCTAAACATACACATTTAGGGGCAATGATTCCACTAGGGCCATCGCAGATTAGCTCCGGTCTCATCGGTCGGCCATTTTCCAAAATGGCCGACGAAAAATTGAGATTTTTCAATATTTCGGCTTCTAGTTCACTTAGAATCGTTATTTTGGTGTCCAAACATACACATTTAGGGGCAATGTTTCGACTATAGGGCCATCGCAGATTAACCCATGATCTCATTAGTCGGCCATTTTCCAAAATGGCCGACCGAAATTGAGATCTCTATTTTCCAAATAACTTAGTACAAGAAGGACATTCTTAACGGCATATGCACGCCATATCACGCACTTGCTGCATGATCAGACGACCATCTGCTTAGTCCATTTTTTCACATGAAGTGCCATCTAGGGATATGTGTTGGGTACCAGATGGGAGGAGTTCCTTATCTACGTTTGTGACAACATGAACTTGACTAAAATTATGGAGAGCGTAATTCGCAAGCAGAATGAAAAGTTCTTTCTTATTTCTTTCATTTATAAGAAAGTCAGGCCAGTTGAGTGGTAGTGTTGTTTCTGGAGCTACTTGTCGGCGTGTACCAGATCCTCGCTGCTGTCGAACACCATTCTTCAGGCTAGCGGCAGCAGAAATGTCCCAAACCAAATCAATATGAGTAGCAGCTAAGCGAGCCACATGCCGTAACAAACTGTCCTGAAAATCACTCACACAATATTCTCCCAAATGATTTTGAACAACGTGGCTTCATGCCATTATAATATGAGGGCTGCACCATCATAAACAAAAGCACATGAACTTCCATAAAATTCAACTGGTTTATCAATTCCGCTAGGAGATTGCCAAATCTTCCTCCCACATGTGATGAGGCCAGGCTAGTATCATGACACACTCTTTGAGCCAATACCAAGGTGGGCATATGTGAGGCCAGGCAGACAGTATCATGACTGACATGCCATCTCCAGCTCATTGCAATGGGGATCGAACCGATCGATGGACAAAGCGAGGTGAGGTGCATGTGGACTCCACAGTACACCACACAACCAACAGTTTGGCAGGCTTGCAGAGAACTATTGAAATGTTGGTGCAAGGAGGGTTGTACGTCAAATAGATGCTCTTGTAAATGTGCTGGTGTCCCATGCACACTGAAGTGTTACAACAGTTAGCCTACTGTAGGGGGAAATGTTCGAATCCTAGCTAAGGAAGTAATTTCTTACTTTTTATGAAAGAAATAAAGATAAATTATGTCTAATATGTTTTAGAAATCCATGGAAGACTCTTATAATTAAAACGCTTAGATACCATCCACAGCAGTGCTTCCCAAACTTTTCAGTGTCACGGACCGGCAGGAATTAAATTTTAGTGTCACGGACCGGCACGAATTTTCCACTGCAGGAGTACCGGTGCCAAATTTATTAATTATTTCTCTGTTTCGTTTTCGATCACTTAAATTCCTCAAATATTCATTTAGATGCATGTTTAGCCAATTATCTGACTTTCTGCCCTTTAAATGCTATCCTAATAAGTCCTTTTGTTATGACTTTTGAAAATATAATATAGTCGTTTCTTGATTCCGAGACAGTTTGACCAGTTTCTTGACTCACTTTGCGGACCGTGAACTAGAAACCGAGATATTGAAAAATCTCAATTTCGTTAGGCCATTTTGGAAAATGGCCGACCGATCAGTGTGATTCTCCTTACAGATTTTATTTTAGTTATAGTTATAGTTAATGGTTTTTATTTTAATAGTTATAGTTATAGTTAATGGATTTTATTTTAGTTAATTTTAGTTACTACTTAGTTACAATAATTGGGCTATAAGCAAAATTGTGCATAATAACACGCTGTTTGTTTCACAATTTGTTCAGAGCTTTGAAAGCCTTTAAAGCATGGGTCTATTCAGCTTCATGAATACACGAGTTTCCAAAGGAACTGACAAATTGCATAATAAAAATATCGCATTTTTCGTTCTCATTTATGTCGAATCGTCCATATTGCACTTCCTATTTTTATTTTTCTATTAACGAAAATATGAAATGTTATTTTCCGTTATAGTTATAGTTAATGATATTTTTTAGTTATAGTTTTATCGTTAACTAAATCATTTTATTTTCGTTAACGAACATTTTCGTTATCGTTAACGAGAATCACACTGGACCGATGAGACCTGGAGCAAATCTGTGATGGCTTCAATGGAATTGCCCCAAAATGTGTATGTTTAGCCACCAAGATAACGATTCTGAACTAGATTTTGAAATCTCATCGTCGGCCATTTTGGAAAATGGCCCGGATCTAATCTGCGATGGCCCTAGTGGAATCATTGCCCCTAAATGTGTATGTTTAGACACCAAAATAACGATTCTAAGTTGACTAGAAGCCGAGATATTGAAAATCTCAATTTTCGTCCGCCATTTTGGAAAATGGCCGACTCATGAGATCATGGGTTAATCTGCGATAGCCCTATAGTCGAAACATTGCCCCTAAATGTGTATGTTTGGACACCAAAATAACGATTCTAAGTGAACTAAAAGCCGAAATATTGAAAAATCTCAATTTTTCGTCGGCCATTTTGGAAAATGGCCGACCGATGAGACCGGATCTAATCTGCGATGGCCCTAGTGGAATCATTGCCCCTAAATGTGTATGTTTAGACACCAAAATAACGATTCTAAGTTGACTAGAAGCCGAGATATTGAAAATCTCAATTTTCGTCGGCCATTTTGGAAAATGGCCGACTCATGAGATCATGGAGCTAATCTGCGATAGGCTTATAGTGGAATCATTGCCCCTAAATGTGTATGTTTGGACACCAAAATAACGATTCTAAGTGAACCAGAAGCCGAGATATTGAAAAATCTCAATTTTCGTCGGCCATTTTGGAAAATGGCCGACCGATGAGACCGGAGCTAATCTGCGATGGCCCTAGTGGAATCATTGCCCCTAAATGTGTATGTTTAGACACCAAAATAACGATTCTAAGTTGACTAGAAGCCGAGATATTGAAAATCTCAATTTTCGTCGGCCATTTTGGAAAATGGCCGACCGATGAGACCGGATCTAATCTGCGATGGCTCTAGTGGAATCATTGCCCCTAAATGTGTATGTTTAGACACCAAAATAACGATTCTAAGTTGACTAGAAGCCGAGATATTGAAAATCTCAATTTTCGTCGGCCATTTTGGAAAATGGCCGACCGATGAGACCGGAGCTAATCTGCGATGGCCCTATTGGAATCATTGCCCCTAAATGTGTATGTTTAGACACCAAGATAATGATTCTAAGTGAACCAGAAGCCGAGATATTGAAAAATCTCAATTTAGGTCGGCCATTTTGAAAAAAGCCGCCATCTTGAATTCTAAGGGAAATTTCGAATGCCTCCCCTTCTTAAAATGTTCTCTTAGGTGCCAACTACAACTGTGCAAAGCGGCAATCCGTGTTCTATAAAAAAGTGCAGTATAATTCTGTGTAAGCCATGCTACCTGACGGGGTTCCTGTTCTCTACATATCTCTTCCTCTCTCTGTCCATGTCCCTGTATGCATGCTTTTATCCGTCTGTCAGTCTAAATGTTGTCTATGTATGTCTGTGTTAATCTGGCTCTATAGTCCCTGATCTGTCTGTGTCTGTCTGTCTGTCCCTAAGTGACAGACTATCATTATAATATGACTGACCCTGACTTTTAAATTACCCTTTTCTTCGGCTTCAGCTGTGATTCCATGCTATACAAATCGTCTTATTGTATTATTATCAATAATTATCATTATTATTCTCATTCTAAATTTATTATTATTAGTATTAATATACTTATCCCTGAGGTAAAAGGGCTCTAAGGGACTTCAAAGTTGAAGTCTATTATTATTACTTCATCGTTCAGTTATATTATTTATTTCGTGGCTCCTGTTTGTTTGACACATGACAGGCTGTTTGTCCAACATGACAGGTGGTTAAACCATTACCATTACCTCCTCCTCCTCCTCCTCTTCCTTCTCCAAAACCCTACTAACATGATCTACATTCTGAAGAAATGAACTCCTTGTAACAGTAGACACATCAAGAGAGGAGGCTGAGCCACGCTCCCTTCGACATCCTCTTTCCTCATATTCCTCATATCTTTCACAGACAAACAGACAGACAAGACAGATGCACCAGACACACACACGCATATACAGACAGACACACAGACAAACACACAGAGACATGCACAGATACACGAACACACAGATACATACAAGACACACAGACAGGCACATACACAGAGACAGACAGAGACACAGACAGACAAAAACACACATACACACACACAGACCGAGACACACAGACAGACACACACACACACACACACACACAGATAAACACAGACAGACACATACAGAAAGATAGACACACACAGCCAGCATAGAATGAGAATTCGTGACTTGAGGCTTTAATATTCGTAAATATTCGTGAATATTATAGCATTTTTAATATTCGTAAATATTCGTGAATATTATAGCATTTTTAATATTCGTAAATATTCGTAAGTATTTGTTGTTGATGTCACTATTTCCGTGTTGTTCACCAACTAATTTAAGACTATTGAGACTTTGAACAATAAACTAAGTGAAGTTACTGATATAAGATGAGTATCTGTAAAATGTAGCTGTTCTTGTTCTGATGCCTAGTTTTTGGCACTGAATTTTTAAAAATTAATCCCGGAATTTTAAGAATTAAGAATGATAAGAAATTTCAAAACTTTAATATTCATTGGCCAGTTTCAATATTCGTCAATATTCGTTGATTTCTACAAATTTTAATATTCGTAATATTCGCATACTCGTTCTATGACAGCCAGAGAGACAGAGACATACACACACAGACAGAGACAGACAGACAAACTGACAGACATACAGACAGACAGATACAGCTAGAAGTCGTAGGAATGAAGAGAGGTGATCGTACTTAGTCTTCTGGGAGTGGGGTGTGGGGGTGTGGCTCCTTCTGCCTCTGTCTCTCATCCGCTTCTTCACTTCTTCATCATCTTCTTCGCCCTCCTTTCGATCCCTGTTGTCTGCTGGTGGTGGCACGGACTGAAGCAATGGCGTCGATTCATCGATGACCTCAGATGACCTCAGCAGAAGCAGACGACGATGATGGTCACTGGCGACATCTACGTCATCTGCTCTAACACATCAACCAATCAACATTCAGATTTCAGATTTCGTCTCATTATTACCTACACACATCCATCTGCAACGACGACAAAGGACCAGGACAGGAAACAGACAGACGGACGGACGGACGGACGGACAGACAGACAGACAGGCAGGCAGGCAGGCAGGCAGACAGGCAGGCAGACAGACACAGAGAGAAAGGCACCGTTTTGACAGACAGATATATAGACAGATAGGCAGAGAAACAGACAGATAGAAAGATAGACAGACAGAAAGACAGACAGAAATATAAACAGAGACAAGACCAGGACAGGAAGGGAGAGACAGACAGACATATATACAGACAGATAGAAAGACACAGTATGAATACATTGAATAGCAGACAAACAAACAAACAGTCAATAAACGAACATATTGAAACATCTATCGCACTGTAACGCACCCTAACGAGACATTTATCTAGCACCAGTCCAGTTCCCTTCCCCCGACTGCCTCCTTGTCTTTCTCCATGTCGTTCTCTCTGGCTACCTGCCTCTCTCCACGTTCCTCTGCCTGCTTGACTGCCTGCCCAGAAGGGGTGATGAGAAGATGAGAGGCAGATGGGAGAAGATCGGGTGATTAGACGGGGCAAATGATACAGAGGCCAGAGATGCCTCAAGGCCATCCACATCCATATTGCCACACACGACCAAAGAAATCATCATCATCACCACCACCACCACCATCAGACAGACATACAAACATACATACAGACACAGAGACAGACACAGAGACACAGAGACAGACAGACAGACACAGAGACAGACAAAGAGACAGACACAGAGACAGACAGACATCTGTCGGATGCCTTGAAGGCGTTTGAAGTTCCTTTGGCCGATCTAACCAAATGAACCATGGACCAAATGTCACCTAATCTGATCTTCTATGCCAGGGAAGGAATCTGAAGACAGCAACAACCACGGCTCCACATATTATACAGAGCAACCATCAGCTCATCATGGCACTCCTTCACAACAGACATATCCAGGCAGATAGACAGACATATTCGCAGTACGACACACCCACCCATGCATACAAGAGGAATGGGTTGCCCAAAAGCATGACCAAAGACATGCGCATGCATACCATAATCAAAACCACATCCTGGATTATCATTGAGCGCTCAGCAATGTCATTTTCTTAGTCTCGGCATATGAGGACGGGTGGCCGTCCTCTCCCTCGCCGTCTCATCTTCCCACCGACAGTGTACGGTCAGTGTACTCCTTATAGCTCAGTCGGTTACACAGCACAGAAATATCTAAACTAATTTCTGCCCTGAAGGGATTTGAACCCCGGACCTCTCTATTGCAGTCCGGTACGCTAACCTCTAGGCGGCTCTAGCCAGAGGCGAAAATCTGTACATAACTTTGGGGACAGATTTTTTCAAGGATCGCATTTTTGCTTATTTGGAGGGACAGATAGGCCCCAATCAAAACTATGGGGGACAGTCCCCGTCTGTCCCCCCCCCCCCTATTTACGCCACTGACCATAGCAATCACGCACACCCGTATGAAAGAAAGCGAGTACGAAAAGGCCTTCCTCCGCCAGGGAGGAAGCTGAGCCGTTACATCCTCTGATAGGCGGGAAATGAGGCAGGAGAGTTCGACGGGTCAAAAGCCCCTGAGGAAAGCAAGTCAGCTGGACGTGAGAGGCCTGAGGACGAGATCGCAGCAAATGGGGTCCGCATTAGAACGCCAACACTCTCATCTAACCCTCTGCATCGATTCAATTCTCGGCAGATGTCGATGACATCGACATCTGCGCGGGATAAGCCCCGGAACAAGACTCGATGCGAACAATTAACTATGGAACAGCGGCGAGCAGATCTGGTCCATTCAGATTGGACACGGTAGTCAATTGGTTAGAGCGCTCGACCTGTAACGTGGAGAGTACGGGTTCCATCCATCCCCTGCCCTCCCCTGAGGAGACGGTTACTGTGTAGGGACCTCGAGCAAGTCCTTCAATCACAACTGCTCAGAGCTATCGATTGAGGCTCGGTCTTTAGATAGTGGGCCTTTTAGTGGCGCTTAATAAATACGCAATAATAAACTAATAATAAATAGTAATAATTAATAATAATAATAAAGCAAGTGGTAGATTTATCCTGATATGTAAAGCTCTCCTTAGACACCCGTAAAACTAAGTCCGTCGACGCTATATATATAAAATCAACTGCGTTCAATCTCAAGATCACAACTTAATTTCATTGGCTTCCGATTGATTGGACTATCCAACACCGTTTAAATGTAACACGATTTCTATACCAGAGATCGAATAATAATAAAAATAATTATTATTACTATTAATACAAATAGTAATAATATCAATGTCAATAATGAACACAAAATGAAGGCAAATAGGACACGGAAAGAGCAAAGAAGAGGAGGAAGTAGAGAGGGGCCGATAGCGCATTGGATAACATCTGGCGTAGAGAGCGAGAGGTACCCGTAAAAGTTCGAGTCCCGTTGGGCGGATATGCTTCTTGTAGGCTGCTATAAAGCGCCGATTGGTATTGCAGGCTGTCTGTTCTGTTAGTAGTTAAGATTGTTTCAATTGCATAACATGTAAATGTACAGCGCAGTGCGTTTGTCAGGCGCTTCAATGCGAAAAGAAAAGATTATTATTATTTATTATTAGTTATTATAATGAACAATTGCAACTATGAAGACAAATGGGACAGAAATATATATATATATATATATATATATATATATATTGATCTCATTACGACTTTTGGGTTTGATGCGCCATCGGTTGATGCCTGGTGCATCCACCACCGGCGCTATAGAAGTTACGAATTACAATTAAATTTATTATTAATAGAAAACTGAACTTTGACAACAGAATGTCTGTAAAAGAGGAAGTAAATTCTTAATCGTTTGCTCCAATGCATACATTGTCATTGAGAGGGTGGTGGGGCGAGGTATAGGACTGGCCACTGAGCCAGTGGTCACTCGTCCGAAACATACCCACATACAAGAGTTCCTAAACCGTTCACGCTCAATGCTGTCTCTCCCATCTAGCTCCTCCTCCTCTCCTTCTTTCTCCTTACCTCCATCACTTTCTCTCTTTCTTCTTCCTCCTCCTTTTGCTCCTCCTCTTCTCACCTCCTCTTTTTCTTCCTACACCTCCACTTCGTCCTCCTCCTCTTCTTCACCCTCCTCCTCTTCACCTTCCTCTTTTTCTTCGTCCTCCTCCTCCTCTTCTTCCTCTCTTCCTCCTCTTCTTCACCCTCCTCTTCTTCACCTTCCTCTTTTTCTTCTTCTCCTCCTCCTCTTCTTCTTCTTCTTTCTCCTCCTCTTCCACCTCCTCCTCCTCCTCCTGCTCCTCATTCCAGACGACAAATGCGATTCTTGAAGAAGACGACCATTTTCCTGGAACACCGCCTCCTCTAAGACGTTGAATGGACCAGTTAATCTAAATCGGCTTCAGGCATATCATCACCAACGACGATTCAGCTGCCAATAAGGGCAGGACTCAGTAGATGACCAACGACCCCTCTCCTCGCCTTCCCTTCCCCTCCAACAGACTGGACTCGATGCTGCGGGCCATGCCCCTCCGTGTTCCGGGGGAGGGAGGGGCAGCCACAGGGTCAGAAGCGAAGGAAAATTCGCTAATATGGTCGTCAGCACGGAGAGTGTACAAGCCAACAAGACTACCGCTCACGATCATGATGATTATGATGATTATGACGCCGATTACCAATTGAATGATTATGATCGTGATGATGATTATGATGCTCATTTTGATTAAGATGATCACTTTCATGATCATGATCATTACTATGATGATGATTATGATGATGATTTGATGATGATGATCATTACTATGATAATGATGATTATGATTATTACAATGACGATTATTTATGATGCTGGTTTTGATGATGATCGTGATGTTGATTACAATAATCATGACTCCGAAGATTACGACAACGATGATGAAGAGGATAATAATGAGGATGATGATGATGAAACTGACATAGTCACGTGTGGATTCAATATGGATTGGCTGGCCATCCATTCAGTGGACTTCGAGATAAGCCACCATTTTCGGCATAATGATACTGGCGCTATAGAAGTCAGATTAGATTAGATTATCTAGAGATATTATGTGGTCTCGACTGAGGCACCACCGTCGCCGAGGTGGACCATGCCCCTCCTTGTTTGGGTGGGGGAGAGGTGGGGTGGTTGGCTCTTCAACTCAGCCACCCCGATCGAAGGAAGACTTTCAACGTGATATAGCCAAGCATCATAATCATCAGCATCATCGCCAATACATACATACATGCATCCTTACATATGAATGTATATTTATTTATCGATGTATGTACAAAATAAATATAGGTCTACAACAATACATACCGAATATATCACACGTATATAGATGACCACTAGAAGCGAGTATACGCATGTATGTATATATATATGTGTATATATATATATATATATATATATATATATATATATATATACATATATATATGTATATATATATATATATATATATATACACACATACATACATATCGCTGTTGTTTATTCATTATTCGAAGCAGGTATAATGAAAGGCGCATGAGGCATTTGGTTAGGCGAACCACATCGGAGACAGTAATAGCGGCAGAGCAGAGCGGGTAAGTGATCTACTGGTGATAGCAACAGACCAGGCACGATCATCTGAGCTATTATAGCCTCTCCTATTCAACACAGATGCAGCGCAACGTCTGTTACCTCAATTGTAAGTATGTAAGCAAAGCATCTATACATGTATATATATGTGTGTATGTAAGTATGTGAATGAAAGAAGGTACAGAAGAACGGAGGAATGAATTGCAAAGCTCTGGGCAACCGAGGAGAAGACAATACGGTTCAACGATGTTTGGGTGTGAGGTTGGCAAACCGATAAACTTGTACTTATTCATTCATTCATTCATTCATTCATTCATTCATTCATTCATTCATCATTCATTCATTCATTCACTCATTCATTCATTCATTCGTTCGTTCATTCATTCATTCATTCATTCATTCATTCATATCGACCATTTATAAGCACCTCCTCAAGAAAACTACTCAGATGTGTTCCCGATTCCAGCACGGCTAAAAGGAGCAATCATAAGGTCAGAAAAGAACATATGAAAAAGGCATAGCTCCAGAGGGAGGCCATTCCAGGTCGAGGGGCCCACAACCGAGAAAGCGCGGTTGTGCATATTCTGCATATTGTTCTGCATATGCGTTCAAAAGGGTCAAGAAACAGCCCGGTTCAGAGTTGAAACGATCTTTCCTCCAGCAATGCATTGAGAATTTCATTGCCATGGCAATACCGAAGCACCTACTGAAAAGACGCTCACTTCAACATGAGCAATTAAGGTGGGATTAAGTGGAGAATGTCTTGTTCCACACAAGAAAGCTGTAATCAGTCATGTTGAAGTGATTTCTATTGTATCGCAATCGTCAAAAAAACTTCAGCCGATGATGAAACAATGACAATTATAAAGCATTATTACACTATATTAGTATATTGTGCATTAAATTATAATCATACCATATTATGTACATATGTATATATTTATGTGCAATATCTATATATATTATAGCAGAGCCAATGTTAGAACTACCTTGTGTATTGGCAGGTAAACGGCTGTCAGTCGTAGTTGGTCATTCTCCTATAATAGATACACTGTGTGCAGAACAGATATGGAAATTTCCTATACCAGATTTGAAACGGTTCTAACACAGACTGCGTGGCAGCGCCTTCAACACATATCTCATATGATGTCAGGAATCAAGGGTTGCTCATATCCTACCATGTTCGACTGTCAATCGAGAGGTGGGGGTTAAAACCCCGCCAGGGCAGATACATAACACCACCAATATCCACCCACACACATTACCACATCCACACAATTTCCACTAATGCCCCCATGGCAAGATATAGAAAACGAACACAAAGGACGACCACACACAGTGGACAGTTCAGATAATAACCGAGACATCATGGCCATACGTCGTCGTATATGCCGAGGCCAAGCAAACGAAGTCGCCAACACTGCCGACCCACGCGCTGCCCGTCGGGGTCAGTTTCTAGGACTACCGTTAAAAACTGGACGCTGCCTTATCTGAAGCAGAGTCTCCAGTAATCAGTCACTCAAAGGAAACTAGGACTATACAACGACCACGTACGCTTCACAAAGGTCACTCGGATCGACCAACGTTGTTTTAAGCGATATATATTCAAAGACAATTTATAATTTATAATTTATATATACATATATATATATATATATAGTCAAAGACAATTTGTAATTATATATATATATAGTCAAAGACAATTTGTAATTATATATATATAGTCAAAGACAATTTGTAATTACATATATATATAGTCAAAGACAATTTGTAATTACATATATATATATATATATATATATATATATATATATATATATATATATATATATATATATTATATATATATGTATAGACAGAGGTCAAAGATAGACAGCGGGGCGTTGTTCTCTACGCTATAGGTTATGTGATGTCAGTTGTAATTAAGAACTAGGATTAATAACAACCAGTTAGCAAAACAATGCACAGCAGACTAATAGAAGAGTCACCATGCGTTGGCGGGTGCCGCCGGGTGGTGCCATGTTCAAAGTTTCTGGACTAAGAGTCGCAAAGACTAGACTGGCGAGTCTCTGGTCAACTAATTAATGTTCTGGTGTCAAAGTAAAGACGTTTACAGATAACCCTAAGTCTTTTACTACAATGCTCGTAACCTTCGTACCCTATAGCTATTTACGTTGTAATCGTAATCGAACATTTACATAGCGCCACTCACACAGTCTCATCTGTGGTATATCCGGATGGTGGTGCCAGTCTGAAGCCTGGAAAAAGAAGGAGGGCGACGCTAAACATCTTTGTTATAATACGATGTCGTTAAACAACAACTAAAGTATACAAACCTGCTCATCACAGCTTCAAACTATTGAAAAACTTCAGAAGAGGCCTCTGCAAACGAGTAAGAACGAGCATAAGGCTGTTAGAACGAGTCTAAGACTTCCACTTGGTCTGACAATAATCTCACCTCGCCAGAACATCGAGTCAACAAGAACGTTTATCGCAATGGCGCATTCAACTGCCGTCGTTAAAAGGGTTAAAGGGTAGATTATACGCTGACGTTAAAGAGTCACCAACCGGACAAAGTACACGAGGGACTCATAACCTTTAACCTCGAGCCACGTGACAATCTGCGTCTTAAAGACACGCGGTCTTGTTGAAGAGAAATACACAGAAACATCGACACACAGAACACACACGCCAGAACAAAGCTTTAAGCTAACAGACTACTTGGGCATCTTCTGATCTGGTATGCCTTATGCGTAATACGATTAACACTACATTACATTACACGTATTTGCAACATATCCGCAAATAGATAAATTCCGCGCCTCCGATTCGCATTTCTGTGTGACCCTGCACATGTTAAAAGTGTTTGTAATAATAGTACTAATAATAATAACTAGATGTTTGCCCGTTCTATGACTGCTGAAAATAATTCTAAAAATCAACCTTTGGACCGCATTCCCGCAGGCCACGTGTTGGACAGCACGGCAATAGACTATCGCGGAATTTGAATCAAAGCAGAGGTTTACAACGCAGCGCCACCTACTGAAATGAAATAAGTCAACTTTCTTCTGCTTAACGCGTAGGCCTATAGTGCTACAGAAGCGCCACCTGCTGAAATGAAATGAGTCCAGTTTATTGCGACCTTAATAACGCATAGGATTTTAGCAGCGCCACCTACCGAAAAAAATGAGTCTAATTTAGCGTAACAGAAAAAGTTCACTTCACGACATTTCTGTTCTATTACAGCCTAGATTATTCGATCTCTTTTAAAGAAATGGTTTTGCAGTAAGAACATCATGGAATGCATCTAGCAAATAATTACAGTTGATGAATATACATATATAGCTTGAGTGGATTCAGTTTTATGGGTGTCTATGAACAGCATATATCTCCTCTTAGTTGTAACTGCACATTGTAGAAGAGGCGCTATATAAATGCTCTGAATGAATGAATGAATGAATTGTAATCATAAAAACGAGTTACAGAACATTGTAATGTGCTGCAATGTAATTAGTAACTTATATAGCGCCGTTCACAGCACTGGCCATTCAGTAGCGCTCCCAGTGCGAGCACCCCAGGAGAAGAAGGTTTGGAGGAGAGACTGACATATGTAGGAACAGATCGAGAAAGAATGGAAACACGTCAAGAGATGAGGAGGACATTCCACAGGGCAGGCTCAATAATGGCAAATGATGCTCTGGTTTGGGCCAAAGTGGTCCTAGTTCGCGGGACAAATATACAGAGTTGTATTGTCTCGAGACACTGTCTCGGTCTCGAGACGTCTCGAGACAGGTTTTTCGATGTCTCGGTCTCGGTCTCGGTCTCGGACCTCACTGTCTCGGTCTCGGTCTCGAGATCATTTCTCGACTTTTGGAAACTGTCTCGAAACGAAAGTCTTGTCTTTTGGAAACTGTCTCGAAGCGAAAGTCTTGTTCTCTTGTAGAAGCGGTCTCCAATGTTCTCCTACAAACTGTATTTTGTTCGGAACTTCGTACAGTATTGCGCTGTAAAATTGTCTTGTGCCGAATGGATAACTAGTTAATCGGAGTGCCAAAAGACAGGAAGTTTAAAAAGCGGTGTTTCTGGTATTAAGATTTAAGAGTATTGAAAAAAAGCAGTCTTAAGTTTGCACTTTCAGTCCAAAATTTCCAAATATCTTAAAATGTCTCATAAAGAACCTGAAATCGTGAAATATGCATTCACGCAGTTTGAAATCAATGAAAACCAAAATTTAAATGGCATGTCGTTCGTCGTTTGTGTAAAGCCAACATAAGCGAAACTCTTTTAACAACATCTAGTTTCTCAAGGTGAGTGATGTGACTTATGTCGCTAAATCGCTAATAGGCCTAGGGCCTAAATGGAATTTTGTTGGTTTAAATTTTAGAATCATTTAGAAGATCTCTGAATGGCTGAAATGTTTAATTTCTTTATAGTTTATACAATTCAGGTGATCGGCTGATTTCAGTGACTTGACCCTTGTATTAGACTTCAAAGTTGAGAAAAATTGTTTGAAACTTGGGTCCAATGTGCATTTCCCTCGTTTTGAACTGTCTCGAACTGTCTCGGACCTGGTGTCTCGTCTCGGTCTCGGACCCCACTGTCTCGGTCTCGGTCTCGAACCCCACTGTCTCGGTCTCGGTCTCGAGTTTTATGTCTCGTATACAAGTCTGCAAATATATCACGCAGGGTATATTGTTATTATTATTATTACTAATTGATCTCTTGTAGAGAAATCGTGTAACATACTACATTTAACGGAGTAAGAATAACGGTCATATGGATATGTCAATTGAACGCCGTTGATTTCATATGTTTTTATAGCGTCGACGGACTTAGTTTTATGGGTGTCTATGGAAAGATCTTTGTAGAATATTATCAGGATAAATTAACCACTGCTTTATTATTATTATTATTATTATTATTATACTATTACTATTACTATTACAATTACTATTATTACTATTACTATTACTATTATTATTATTATTATTATTATTATTATTATTATTATTATTATTTATCATTACTTCTACAACTACGCATTTATTAAGTACCACTAACTAACTAAGCATCAATGGAGCAATAATTGCGAGTGAAGGCATTGCTCAAGGTCCCTACACAGCAACAATCTCTAGTAAAATCTGTGAGAGGCGCTACAAAATGCTCCGAATGATTGAAAGAATGAATGAATGAACAAACGACCGTTTGAAGGACTGAATGATTGAATAAATGATTGAATAAATGATTGAACAACGGACCGTTTGAATGAATGAAGGAATGATTCCAAAACAAAGGAAAGAAGCAGATGATATTAAAGGGCTTCATGTCCTAAATCAATTTTCCACCCTCATAATTGTAACGCAACACAGTTAGAGCACCAAACCCCTGCTCCCCCTCTTCCTCCTCCTCCTCTCCTCATATCCTTCACCTCCTCCTCCTCCTCCTCCTCTTCTTCTTCCTCCTCCTCTCTTCCTCCTCCTCCTCCTTCTTCCTCCTCCTCTCTCTCCTCCTACTCTTCCCTCCTTCCTCTTTCTCCCCTACTCCTTCTCCTCTTCCTTCTCCTCCTCCTCTCCTCCACCTACTCCTCCTCTCCTCTTCCCTCCTCCTCCTCCCCTTCCTCTTCGTCCTCCTCCTTTCCTCTTCCTCCTCCTCTCCTCCTCCTCCTCGTATACGCTTAACTCTCGAAGGCGTTATGTTATTGTTTGCCGGACAAACACTTTGCAACGGTTTGAAGAAGTTGCCGTCTCACAAATCTCCAGATTTTATGTAACATTATCCAGAAGTAATTAGCCATGCAGGAGCAGCTCCAACGCTCTCTCAATGTCAGCCACTTAAACAGCTATTTATTAAGTGTCTTCAACTCTTCATACACACATACGAACACACACGAACACACACACACTTACTCATGCACATGCACACACACACACACATACATATATACAGATGTACAAAGTACAAAGAAATTGAACAACTGATACAGCATAATTATACATATGCATTCCTTCATTCTGTCAATCTTTAATTCATCAATCAATCAATAATTCAATCGTTCCTGAATTCATCCATTCATTCCTTCAAGCATTCGGTTATTCATTCTTAAATTAATTCAATCACTTATTCATTCATTCGGTGTTTAATTCAATCAATCATTCATTCATTCATTCTTGCATTCATCCATTCCTTCAAGCATTCATTCTTAAATTAATTCAATCAATAATTCATTCATTCAAATAGTGTCCCAATAGTGGGGGTGCTTGACAGTGAAGTGGTTAGCATGTTGGACGTCGGGAGATCAAAGCCCTGCCAGGGCAGCAATTTGGTTCGAGATTTCTGCTCCACCTGCACCCCTGGCCAACTCAGCTATAATGAGTACACTGACCATACACTATCGATGGGAAGATGAGACTGCAAGGGAGAGGACTGGCCACCCACCCTCATATTATGCCAAGGCTAAGAAAATGAAGGCGCTAGCACTTCACAGCACTGCCTGTCGTGGTTAGCTTCTTCGTTCAAATAGTATGTGCAAGACAGTAACCATGGAAACGACGGCAAATACTTAAAGTCATCGACTGCATGCATTCAGACTGAGTTACGATGACGACACTGAGGAAGAGGAGGAGGAGGAGAAGGAGGAAGAAGAGAAGGAGCGGGAATTGACTGTTCAGCATGGCGTTCAGTGTAAACATTCCAAAAGACAGCGCTGCTGATTATATGAAGCGCCAACTAGGACAGACAGACAGAGACAAACAGATACAGACAGAGAGAGAGACACACACAGAGCAACAGGGTGAGAGGGTAAGACACAGAGAGGGATACACTGCGAGAGAGAGAGAGAGAGAGAGACAGACAGACAGACAGACAGACAGACAGACACAGAGAGAAATACACTGAGAGAGAAAGAGTGAGAAACACATGGAGAGACACAGATGATGACAGACAAACAGAGAGGGGAATGAGGAGGAGGGAATGAGACGGGAGACAGACACAGAGAGACAGACAGAGCCATCCGATGCATCCCAGTGCCACGCTACCACTCACCATGCAAACATTAATAATCCGTTGCTATGGTTACTGGTTACTGAGGCGGCGGCTGGCGTCGTAACTTTGTTTACAAGCGACAGATGTAAGTAAATTACCTGCTATTTACATAGGACGAGTAATTCCAGTGGAAAACTGCAGCTCTGAGAAGAACGAAGAACGCCGCACCAACGAGAACAGACTGTTTAAGAACACCAACAACAAGAAAACGTTTTAACAAACACGTCCGAAGGGCAAAAAAATTTCTCAGATTTACAAGCGACAGTTACAACTGTAACGTGTAATGAAGAGGAATTTACGTGTAATGAGGAAAATACTTTAGATAATAATTGAGAATTTAATAGAATATGAATGAATGAATAAATAAATGAATGAATGATTGAATAAATTAATGTAAAGATTGACCAAGTTGCAAAGATTGACCCAGTTATTGACCCAGTTACCTAGGTACAAACTCCGCCACTGTTCGCTTTCTGACAGTGCCAGTCCCAAGCCTGGATAAAGGAGGAGGGCGACGCTAATGATCTTTGTTATCATACATTGTCGTTAAACTGGAACTACTACTACTACCTAGGTACACAAATCTCAGTGTAAGGATATTAATCAAGTTGCCACTTGACCGGTCTTCATCAATGGTGTCATACTTTGCCACCAGATACTGCTGCTACCCCCACAAATCTGTCATTGACACAAAGCTGGCAGTCAGAGTGAATTTAGGTAACACTTAACTGGTCCAGTACATATGTCAAGTATCACACCACTCAGTGCCAACTCAGCTGCATTACATCTGGGATTCCTGGCCCATGAGATATGAGAAATGTTTTACAACTGGACTCAACTGTAATTCTGGGATAAGTTTTATGGATTCATACATGTATGCAGATCAGTTTGTCTGTTTGCATGTATATCTGCATGTGTGTTTAGATGTATGTGTGTGAATGTGTTTGTTCTGGCTCTGTTGTCTCAACGATATATCTGAATCACGCTATTAATCCGGTTTTCTCACAGTCAAGTCTGTGGGGTGAGGTTGATCTGGTTTTCATCGCATAAAAACTCTTGGGGGCTATAACTATAACGTTATCATAAGAGACATATTTACATAAGATAAAATTAAAAACGAATAACTAACATACGTAATCCACAGAGTATATATGCACAGTCCTTCACAATCACGAAATTGGTTTTTAAAACAAATAGGAAAAATGTACCTCGTAGTTCCGCTTCTTAAATACCATTATTCATTCCAATACGGCTTAAATATTTCAATAAAACGCAGCAGAATAAACAGTGGCCATTCAGTAGCGCACCCAGAGCGAGTACCCCCAGAGAAGAAATAGGTTTTGAGGAGACAGAGTGATACAGGAAGAGATCCAGAAAGTCCCCTCAACAGGTCAAGAGGAGGGGAGGGCATTGCACAGCGCGGGTCTGCCCGGTGGAATGCCTCCTCTCCTCTTTGGCAAATGATCCAGAAAACATAACAATAGAAAATAAGTCAATAGAAAACATTACAATAGAACAAAAATAGAAAACATGACAATAGAACACAAATAGAAAATTAGACAATAGAAGCTTTGTCTGACCGCTTCTTCAAACACCACAAAACAAAAACAAACAAGTTCAGTAACTCAAAATCAATATAGCTAAATATCAATTTTTTTTCTGAATTTCTAACTTTTTGCATTTAAGCACAAATTATAATTTTAAGTATGATGAAACAGAATCAGTAAAGTTTGAGAAAATCATCCTGCCAATTTCTGTTTTCATTTATAACGTCTGCAATATACGACTTATTCTTTTGAGAAAGCCAGTCACAATTTGCTACACCATAACATCACTTTTATACAATACAATACAACTGTATTTGATACAATACAATACAAGTGCATTTGATACAATACAAGTGCATTTTATACTGCCCTCCTTCCAAAGCTGAGAAGTGCACTTATGACCATACGACAGAACATCGATGGTGCTGAGCAACTGTGAGTGAAAGACTTGCTCATGGTCCCTACACAGTGACCGCCTGTGAGGAGGCTCGAACCCTTACACTTTGTATCACAGGCCACGCACTCTAACCAATCTGCCACTGTGCCCCACTTTTCATTGATTAGTTGATCATAATCACACTCAGCCATTTGCTTCTGCATCCATCTGAGCATTTATATAGCGCCCCAGGCCCCCACTCAAATGCAAAGTGATCGGGTGAGATCCTTCACCACCATTGCCCCTCTGAATGGGTGCCACCACGCCAGTTAAGGTCCCCATGGATGGGCCATACTAGAGTGACCGTATGGCTCTGATCGTGATTAATTTTCAGTGAATTGATCTGATCGGGTGCGATCCTTCAAAATGCCCAAGCCTACTGCCAACATTCAGGGATCATAAAATCTAAATTGGAAATTGGATTGTGGGGTCATTAAAAAAGAGATAAATATATTATAAGCAAGGGTCGGTTTTCTCACTCACAGTTGCTCAGCGCCATCGATTGATGCTTGGTAATTTGAGAGGGTGCTAAATAAATGCTCAATAATAATAACAACAATAGCAATAATAATAACAATAATAATAATAACAGATAGCGTCCTAATATAAAGCTTGAAGCAATCACAAAACGGTAGATGTCGTAGGTCTAACAACCGGTGCTACTGTAGTACGCGTTTGTCTGTAACTCTGGTTATTGCAAAACAGATTGGCAAAACGAGATTGAATGAGGCTGATGATAAAAGACAACCATTACATGTAGGGATGACGACTACAATAACTGTTATGATCACATTAATGGTATGATGAAGACGACGACGACGACGATGGCGATTACGATTTATGGCCAAAACAAACCTCAGATCAATCAAACAGATCCTTCTTCGTTATAAATCCTTTAACCGATCGTTCGATATTTTCCAATGAGTGAAACAATTGGCTAAATAGACAGACTATTCCTCTGTATAAAAGACCGATGATAAACCTTCGGAAATAACTCTAAGCTTTTCAATGGCTGCATAGATTCTTCGATCCGCCATGATACTGGCAGGCCATAGACTATCAATCCGAATGCTACAACGGTGACCTAAAGAAACTAGCGCCTCTTGCAATAGAACGACGCAGTACAACGAATTTCGAATTTTAACGTTTTTAAGGCATTGGAACCAAATCATACTGGTCAATTTGCTAATTCCTACGGGCTCAGTTAAAGAATGCTCAGTAATTGAACATCAACATCACCTAAATGACCGCTAGCGCATTGGATAACACGCTAGTATAGAGAGCGAGAGGTACCAAGTTCGAGCTCCGTAGGGCGGACATGCTTTGTAGTCTGCGAGTAGCGCCGTGTATTGCAGGCTGTCTGTTCTGTTAGTAGTTAAGATTTATGTCTTCTGTCATTTGTGTTCTTGTGAATTGTTTCAATTGCATAATTGTGCACTGTGACCGGTTGCGGTTTGTCAACCGGATTGTTTCAATAAACGAAAATATTATTAAATCAACAACATCTATAATAGGTCTACTATAGTGGCTCGTGTTGTCCTTAGAACGGAAAAATTGAAACTAGTGTTTGATCTTTATTTATCTATTCTCAGCGCACGCTTTAAACATAGTCTAAGCGTCGCTTTGGTGATTTTGTTTCGTCAGAGAAAAACGTTGAGAATGATGTATAGCGCATAAAGTTTTTCGATAAACGTAGTCTTTGGTGACCCACTTATCCCAGAAACACTTGCGTTAACGCTACCTAATAAATTTCTTGGAATGTAATAATAATAACACATTTTAATGTTTTTTTTGTGATGCTTAAATAATGGGCATATTCAGTTACTGTATTAAACGCGTTTATTGGCCATTTGGTAGGTAAAGTTAATTTTAAAATGACTAAGATTGGCATTTAACGCGCCTTGACAACCAGGGTCGTGACTAAAATTGGACTTTAGTCGCTGATTTATGTTGCTCAAGGGTAAACATTAAGTAGCGGTCTTACTAAACTCTTGTATTAATAACCCAAAGCTCCCACATTAGTTTTCTAGCTTAAACCAAGGTGTCGTTAAGTTACATGAGTTTTACGACAGTAAGTTTGCAGGCGGTTCAATAAAGCACGTACTTATTTACTTACTTACTTACCAGTTAACATGGTTGCAGATTTTTACTGTTGAAATGTTTATCGTTTGTATATAGGATGCGTCCAGTTTTGAAGTAACTGGAAGTTCTTCTTGAAGTAATATTCATCCAGTTTCTGTAAACCCTTAATCATGCGTTCAGAGCAAGAGGTCCTGCAGCGTCTGATTCTGGACACAGTTACCCTGCTCTGTCGAAACACACTGACTTATCAGAACAGCCTCCAGGTTCAAGGACTTATCGGAATAACTATGGACAGTAACGTCTTCATAATACATTTCAACGAGAAATTTGACAGCTCACCTTCGAAGGAATCATCTCCATCAAAAGCCAGTTGTTCTGGCCAGGACCTTGGTCTCGAAGATGACTTTTCTGCGGAATCTGATTTGACTGAAATTCGTGTTCCTCTGCCCGTTGCACAACCTAGCATTCGCAAGACATGTGTGCAAAGAAGGTGGTCCCAAGAAACGAGCGGAGAGAATAGGCAACGAAGGAACCTAGTACAGCCAACTTTAGAAGATACTTCGGGTGACATCTTTGGCTGTGATCCAGTGAAAGAAGAGACTAGTAGGGTACCAGGCTTTCCGCAGCCATGGCCAGGGTTCCAGAATGAACCGGCTGAGTCTTCTACCATTCCAGAAGGTGGATGTCGCAGCCAGCTTACTCTTAAAACGGAAACAGATTTCATGGAATCGGAAGTGGCACGATCTCAAAGCTCCAGTGATAATGTGGAAGGGACTCAGTTTACGACGGGTGGTGTGGGTGGCTCCAGTTTCCAACAGAATTTCTCTTCCACTGAGTTTGTTGGTTTCCATCAACCGTCACGAAAGCCACAGAGGAAACACAGGACACCATGTGACACCAGGGTATGTGACACGTGTGTGGGCAGGCCACTTGTGTCTAGGGCATGTCACTTATATCTAGGGCATGTCACTTATATCTAGGGCATGTCACTTATATCTAGGGAATGCCAGTTGTTTCCAGGGCATGCCAATTGTATCTAGGGCATGTCAAAATTTTATGTAGGGCATGTCACTTAGATGTAGGCATGTCACTTATAGGTAGGGCATGCCAGTTTTATCAAGGGCATGTCACTTATATCTGGGGCATGTCTCATTTTAATTATGGCACTTTTATGTAGGATATCTCTCTTGAATCTTGGATATGTAGCCTATGCTTAGATCATTTCAATTGTATCTAGGGCATGTCACTTATATCTAGGGCAAGTCACTTTTATTTTGAGCATTTTCATTTGATTTTACTTAATTCTACAAGCACCTAAATTTAATAATGCTCTCATTACTCATACCAATTGTATGTAGGGCATGTCACCTATATATAGAATATCACACTTCTTTTGCCACTGGTGTAATGTAAAAATGTAATTCAGTAATTAGGAAGAATAACAGTATTTCTGCCT
This sequence comes from Aporrectodea caliginosa, assembly GCA_020284085.1. NCBI lineage: Eukaryota > Metazoa > Annelida > Clitellata > Crassiclitellata > Lumbricidae > Aporrectodea > Aporrectodea caliginosa. The sequence goes on from JACEVL010001741.1 coordinate 164,772, forward strand.
ATTGTCTGTTTCTAACAATGATTTGCTTCTTAACATTGCGACGAACTTCTCTCTTTTGTTTTTGTTCCAACGAATTTTTCTCTGCTTGCTCTAGGACTCGGACAAAGCACCGTCCACTTCTGCGCCATACATCATAACCAAGTCACTTCACATCTGCGCCTATCCATCGTGTGGTAAGCAGTTCCACCACCGACACCACCTCCTCCGCCACCAGACGATGAAACACAATCGCGCTCCGACGAAGCGAAGATACAGAGCTTACGTCAATTCGTCCATTCCGTCTCTTCCTCTCGAAAGCAGCTGCGACACGGTGGACCAGAGCCTCGCTGCGTATAAAACGTTTGGTGCGAACCAGTCGTCGTCATGGTAACACTCATGGGTAGAAAAACCGGATGTTTCCATGGCTACCATTCAACAGCGTCACACTTGAGACTAGGCTGTGTCTTCACCATTCAAAATCTGTGTGTAATGAGGTGGTTTCAACCCAAAATATGTATGCAAAGTTAACTTACGATAGGCCTATGTTTTCAAAACCAAAACTATAGAAGGGGTTGCCATAAGACCGAGACTGGTGTTTATAAAACAATGGCAGAAAGAAACAAAGTCATCTAAAAAAAGTTAGAAATTATAAACCACCATGATAAGTTGACCACTTCTGCATTCACCCCAAACCCCTCATGCTCAGAACTATGACAACGCTCTTGCTGCCATCGTCATGGTAACGCAGCCTCATTATGGAATTGCAGTGTTTCATTCCGTTGAGGGTCGATAATTATACCAATCTCTGTAAATGATGCAATAGACTTGTTTTGATGGAACTTCATTGAAGTTTAAGTTTCGTCTACGACTTGTTTGGTTTTTCTGATCATCTGCCAATGGCTTGTAAAGCGGAGAGTACGGGTTTGAGCATAGGGACCTTGAGCAAGTCCTTCACTCACAATTGCTTCAAACCTGATTCAAAGTTACCTATTGTGCATGCTAAATAAATGCAAAATAATAAAATCGTAATAATAAATTATTGTAATAATGATAATAGTGAGATGAATGATCACACAACTTTTGTTGTGTCCCGTTAACTTGTTATCTTTGCCTACGTAAATTCCTCAGAATTTTCATCTAAAAAATGAAATCATTGGTTGAAGTCAACTTGGGTCGGTTTTTGGAGTAGTATGGACACTGAAACCAGTTACAGTTACTAGTTTATTTGTCCATAACTGTTTCTAAAAGTTGTTCTATTCAAGGCTTTTCCGTTCTAGTTTGTTCTTAATTTGTTTCTACAAGTCGTTCTATATGAGGATTTGCAGTTCTAGTTTATTTGGTTTTAACTGTTCTAAAAATCAAGGCCTCAACCGTGGTGTTTAATTCTATGTTTGATATGAAATGTGGCCTCTGTCTTATGTATAGATGTATAGATATATTAAAGTGTAATTTGTTTCTGGAGTTTTGTTGTTGTTATTATTTGTCTGTTAGTTATTGTACATGTCAATTTGTGAGTCAAGTTTCCCATTTGCAGAGGCCATTTACAGAAGAGAAGAACCGTTCCATACACACCTTTCTTAAGGCTTACATTCTCAGTATAAATAAAGGCGAATCTTTGTGTCTGTTACTGTCTGTAGGGTTTGAGCAGAGGAAATTGGAAGAAGTTAATTTCATGTAACAGACAACGTTTTGACTGAAGACATAAATAAAACCTTACATTTAACAACAGATATATTCCACACTAGCCAATAATGTCGTTACAGCTAAAAAAAATATCAAAAGTAACAGACATAAACTGTTACCCTTTTCAAATGAAAATTGTAGTAAAGCAATATACGAGAGAATTCGAATTTGTGATAAGATGGACAAGTCAAAGAAATTAAATAATAATAAATAATAATAATAATATCTTTTCTTTAATAAGCGCCTGACAAACGCACTGCGCTGTACATTTACATGTTATGCAATTTAAATCTTAACTACTAACAGAACAGACAGCCTGCAATACACGGCGCTAATAGCAGCCTACAAAACATATCCGCCCAACGGTGGCTCGAACTCGGTACCTCTCGGTCTCTGTGCCAGATGTTATCCAATGCGCCACGGGCCATAAATGATTATGTAGAATTTAGCAGACAGAATGCGGTAGCAAAAAGAGTGATTAGCAGATAAGAGATAAATCCTATCTAATGTGGTGAATGAAATAATGAGTCAAAATTTGCAACGATTTGGATTTTGGAATATTGGACGCAGAATGGAAATGGTAGGTGGAATCTAAGAACAACAATAAAGAATTATTTCCTTAGTCAAAACGCAACAAAGGCACAGTCGTAAAATAGTAGTAGCCTAATTCTAATTGTAACTTTTCTTAGGCGTGTATTAACCGACATTACTACATTAGCCATCTACAGAAAAAGAACAAAAGAACAGTTCCATAAACACCTTTTTAAACGTGACGTTCCACCTATAACTGAAAGAAATAATAAAGTTCATAATTACTGTTTGATACCGATTCATAATTACTGATTGATGTCTTCCTAAAAATTCAAAAGTGGACTTCATGTTAAACTTTTTTGCCTTTTAAGTTTTTTTTTAAATACCGGTAAATGTTATTGAAATAAATAGATTAAGAAGTAAATGTGCATTAGGAATGGTGATCAAGAATTAATTTTAAGAAACATTTCTTGTATACGACAATTGCTGCTAAATATTGCTGAATTTGCATCAGATACCAATTTGCATGTATCAAACTGTATATTTATGAATTGTTTTTTATGTCGTTAAACAATGAACACTATAACATGTTAAGGTTATGTCTGGACAGTCTTAAATAGGGTCTTTTGGACGCTATGAATTCATTTCACTGCACTGTATATGTTTTAAATTGTCGTCAACGGCCTTTGATGTCATATGACGACGTTAAACCTTGTTCTAAATAAATAAGTTCATAATTATATTGAATTTGTCAACTAGGGCTACACTTCTTGTTAATCAATGGTGTGTGTTTATTGTCTAAGCCTACTGAGCGACGTTCTTACATTTAGCTTGAATATCCGCTAGAAACGTTTGAACCTAGCACAATGTAATGTAATGTAATGTAATGTAACAAGACATTTATATAGCGCCACTTAAGAGTCTCACAGAAGCGGTCAACATGTGGCCATCAAACAGCTGAAAAAGTGCGTCTTTAAGAGTCGAGAGAAAACCATGTAACCACATGCAGCATTAGTGGCACGCACAGATGGCGGAAGAGTATTCCAGATCCGTGGTGCCGCAATCGAGAAGTCCCGACGAGCACGTGTGGTGGTTCGAAACGAAGGTACAATCAAATCATTTCGCGAGGCAGACCGGAGAGCCCGCCGACCAGTTTGAGTGCCAACAGGAAGGCACAGTTCAGCAATGTAGTCCGGAGCAGTGCCAGTCGTAGCCTTCCAAACCAGCGTAGCGATCTTGAAATTAACACGATCAGCAACTGGAAGCCAGTGTAGCTGATTGTTGTAGGCCTACACACTATACATTGCTACTAAATAAAGCTGAGACTCAAATATCCTAGCTACTTGAACAATTTAAAGATAAATCAGATAGTTTGTATGTTAAATGTGCATTCTGTTTGTGATAAATTATTACCAATGTACGATGTTTGATATGACGTCAGCGGCCGATGTTGTCACAAGATCATTAAGCTGATGATTAAACAAGCAAAGTTCATTCGATTATAGAAGAGTGCATTCGATTATACTCCGGGTGCGCCAGTCCTAAGCCTTGAGAAAGGAGGAGGGTGACACTAATCATCTTTGGTATGACACAGTGTCGTTAAACAGTAACCAAGCAAGCAACGTCGACGTCAACGGCCCTGGCAACCATAAGATATTAACTAGTGCAGTTCATTCCACACCTCTTTTAATGTTTACATTTGCCATATAAGTAGGAGCAGAAAACTCGCCCTTCATTAATACGAATACGGCAATGTTGTCATAAGCTGCCGTTAAACTATGGATCCAGCCGTAGGCTACATTTAAAGAATAGCGCTTTGGAATGTTTAGTAATAATTTTATTTGCTTTTAATATTTCTTACGTGGGGCAATTGTAGAATATTGTTTATTTACAAAAAAACATTTTATCACAATAATGTGTATCATACATAGTGTCAGCTATGTCATTGTCGTCTACGGCCTTTGATGTCATAAGACGACGTTAAACATTGGAATAAAAAACACTACAGTTTCGTCGTCTAAAAACGGTAACGTTGACATCAGCGGCCTTGGCAGCCATAAGATAAGGTACATTAGATACTAATGGCAGTTTAAATTGTTCCACACCTTTTTAAAGGCTTACGTTCGCCTTATAAATAAGAGTAGACGACGTAAAAAGTATCTGGTCCGTTGAACATTATAGGGTAAGAACAACCTAATACAATCCAATACAACTGATCTTTGATATCGCCCTTCTTACTAAGGTTGCCCCAAGCTCAGAAGTGCCACACGCCTCGGCGGCTCAGAAGCAATTATATTGCAGAGCAATTGTGCGCGAAGGACTTGCCCAGGGTCCCTACGCGGCGGCTTGAGGTGGATTCGAACCTGCAGCCCTCCGGCTGCAAGGCACCGAACATACCCCTACACCATCACGCCTCACCTAAGAATGTTCAATCACGAAAAATCATAAAATGCAACTACCTAGACCTATATAGTTTAAATGTGCATTCTGTTTGTAAAATTGCCAATGCACGATATTTGATATGACGTCAGCGGCCGATGTTGTCATGAGACGTCATTAAACTGATGATTAAACAAAATCGATCCAAGATCAGGCATACAGCCTTCCACTTTCGTATAGGGGTCAACGTACGACCCCGGCAGTCGTAAGATGCCAAACACTGGAAATGACTGCAGTTCGTCCACACCTTTTAAAAGCTTGCTTTCGCCTTATAAATACAAGTAGACGACGTGGAATCCCAGGTGAGCCATTACTAGGAACAGCCTTCGGATTTCGTATAGGGATCAATGGCCTTTGACGCCGTTAGATGATTGTAAACTGTTGAATGCACTCGTTTCATAATTCCTCCAGTAAAAGCAATCTGGTAGTGCCAGTCCAATCAGGATAAAGGAGGAGGGCGACGCTATTCATCTTTGTTATGACAGTCAGATGAGTAACTGTGGTCTAGATTCTATATAGACAAAGGTTACTCCCGGCAGTTGCGCCTTTCGATGACCCTATAGAAATCAACACATTAGATGAGATTAGTAATTTAGTAGTGTGTTGCATGGATGCTGAACATCGTGATAAATGAGCGATATCCCATTCTGACTGATAAGTCGAGGAAGTTCAGACATAACTCACGAAAAAACCTTTGACAACGGCTGGATCTTCGAAGTGTCTATATGACTTTCCCATCATCATCATTTTTTAGGTCTTACATTCTATACAATTTAACCTTTTGTTTGAGTACGTTCAAAATTAACATTCCAGTTATAATTCCGCGGCACATTAATTAACCAATCACTCGCGGACGGGTACATGAACAACAGTTTCATTGGTACTGGCGACATGGCGTCGTAATGTTATTAGATGATAATTTAGATCAGATAATGATCTCCACAGTTCTGAATAACAGGCCTACTCGGTTTTCGCTCGGCTAGAATTAGTTGCGTGGTTTATGTGGCATTCGCCAGGTGGCGTGTAGACCGTTTAGATTCTACGATAGTCCAAAGGTGGCGCGTAGCACACGGTCTGTTTCGGGGGAGCGGTTCACCATACAACTTGCGATGCAACAGAGTGAACAGACTCAAGAGGACAACGGGCATACAATGATGCAACGCACCCGGCAACATGCATACAACATGGCATACAACGAAAACGACAACAGGCATACAGATAACAATAGAACGGGCATATAAAACCCGCTTACGACAATCGCTCCTGATATAATTAATTAATTAATGCGAAATTAATTAATTCATTCATAATGAGAATCTTGAAGCGCCCCTTCAAGAAACCCACTGAAGAGCGCTCCAAGCCCAGCCACGACTAAAGAAAAGACTTGAGTGACTTATAAAACCCGATGTAAATAGGTCGCGGCTGCGATCATCAAAGTCCGCCGATGTTTTTGTACCAGCCACTAAAACCAAAGCGGGTGATCGAGCCTTTCGGGTCGCTGGTCCACGTGCCTGGAACAGTCTTCCTGCACCCATCCAGGAAACCAAAAGTCCATCGCTTTTCAAAAAACAGTTAAAACTGCATTTATTAGTTAATCACGAGCGCTAACATTTGCGCTGACAGTAGACAGTTTTGTTAAGCGTTCTAGAAGTAGCTTGCTACCAACAACGCTATATAAATCGTCGTAATTACCAGTTGGGTTGATCAGGAGTAGCCTAATGACCGCAGCTTCCGATCTTTCTTGCGGGTTCTACAACAATGCAACACAGGCATACAATGCATTGTATTATGAGAGGATTTCCTCCAAACAGCATTAATTTCTCTAGCGGTTTCTGCATAGAATTCCCACCACAGAGACAGGAGACATACATCCGTGAAATGAATCCACCAAAACAAACAACCTCACAATGAACGCGTCTGCCTACCCTTCACACAGTCACTGCACGTCTAATAATTATGAAGTCAGTTCCTCAGTTGGTGTTGCTTCAATATATTCGTGGCATCCCACGATTTACACAAACCGGATGCGGTAGAACAAACTGTATAAAGGCGGTTCCTTGTTACCACTCCTATGTTTTTCCTCCAAGATCTATGTTTTTTGGCCTTGTCTATGTTTCTATGATGTATTCTTGTTTCGCGTCCCACGATTTGCACAAACCGGAGCACAAAAGCTCTGATTTTACACGCAATTCTTTAAAAACCGTGTCTATGTTTATAAATGGCGGTTATCTATGTTTTTCCAAAAATGTTGAGTGGTAACACTGCATATTTGTCTGTCCCTCCTCGCCAGGGGGAGGGGGCGGGGCGTGAGGCGCCGTCCTGGCACCGTCTGACACCGTCAAGAAATAATTGAGCGAAATTCCTAATGGCGTCGTCGGGTTTAATGCGATGTAATACGGTCATAATTTCCGAACTAAATTTACGATAAACGCAGAAAGCGAACAATTAATATAGGTGACGGCACTCCCTTGCATACCATCGGTAAACCTCTCCCTTAAACACCATTGTTTGGATGTTATTCACGCCATTTCTACCACGTCCGTCAACCCACGAGTCCACGACAGTCCGCGGGCTGCGAACAGGAGTATAGATTTACATAAGAATGGCCGAAGAATGACGTAATAAACGGGCGGATTGCGTCATTAGGTCACGCAACGATAATCGTTACCTAGGAATTTATTAATGGAATTTCGTAATTATAGGAAAATCATGAATGAGAGAGAACTCGACGTTAAAGCCATATTTAGAATTTTTAATTTGGAAACTCGACAGAAATGTTAAAGCCATATTTAGAATTTTTATATCAATTTGAACCAAGGCCTAATTACTGTCGGTGCATGCAATTAAAAAGGCGCATGTTAAACCAATAATTAGACACGGCGTCATGTTAATTGATGATTTACGCAAATTGTACGGGCCAGTATAGATTAACATAAGAATGCATGGCTGAGGAATGACGTCATAAACGGACGGATTGCGTCATTTGGTCACGTGATGATTATCGTTATCAAGATAAGAATGAATGCCGTTGTTAGGAAGAGGAGGAGGAGGAAGAAGAGGAGGCGGAGGAGGAAGATCAAAAATAATTTGAGAGACGAATGAGAGGTAAATGGCAAACTCGACAGAAACGTTAAAGCCATAATTAGAATTTTTAAGCGATTTGGGCCAAGGCCTATAGTAACTGTTGGTGCATGCAGTTAAAAAGGCGCATATTAAGCCAATTAGTCACGTCGTTATGCTTAGGCCTATTACTGGGTTAAGTGAATTGTACGATTTGCCCAAAAGTGCATTACGTATGTTTTATTAGGCTTTAGGATGTTCAACACTCTGGAAACTATACGCGAGTCCTAAATGAGGATCTCGGGTTATTGGATTTTCTCAGCACAAATGAAAAAGGATTGTGATTTTTATTTTACTATCTATTTAGTTGAAAACATCAGCAAACTACAGTTGTAGCCTATGCTATTGTATGACATTACATTGTTCTATATCGCATTGTATCATTATTGTATTGTTGTTTCGCATAGTATTGTATTGCATGGAAAAGGCGCTATAAAAATCCTCTGCTCTAATTTCTGATGAGGAAACACTGGCGCCGTCTGTCGAACAATTTCCGTTGCCATGGCGACGTCTGTCCGAGCGCCACCTGGCGTCAGCTGCTGTCTCATTTTGGGCGGATTTTGGGCGGGAGAGGATTGGGAGACAGGAAATGAAGAGACGACGAAAAAGAGTGGAAACGAAGAGGTATGTATATGCATTGGCAACAGAAGAACAATAAATAGATGAAGGGAAAACAGAAGAGACAAGAGGAAGAGAAAGGAGGAGGAGGAGGAGGGGAGGAGGAGATAAGAGAAGAGGAGGAAGAGAAGCAAAGGGAGGAAGAGGAGGAGGAGAAAAAGGAGGAAGACGAGGAAGAGGAGGAGGAAGAGAAAGAGAAGGAAGAAGAAGAGACGAGGAAAAAGGGGAGAAAAAGAGGAGCAGGAGGAGGAGGAGGGGGAGAGGAAGAAGAGGAGGAGGAGGATGAGATGAAGAGGAGGAAGAAGAAAACGAGAGAGGAAGAAGAGACGAGCGAGAAGAGGAGGAGGAGGAGGAAGAAGAGGTGGAAGAAGAGAAGACTGGAGATAAGAAGTTGGAGAAACAGTAGGAGGAGGAGGAGGAGGAAAACAGAGGCATCGAAACGGAGCGAAAGACATTGACCAAGAGACGGAGAGGGAGAGACAGACAGGGTGAATGACCGAGCGACAGATTGAGCGGGAAAAGGAAGCGATATGTCGGTTATGGTATTTGGATGGAAGGAGGAATGGATGCACAGAGGGAATGGGAGAGAGGAGCGATGGGAAGAAGGAAGAGAGGGAGAGAGGGAGGGGAGAGCGTGAGGGAGGGAGGGACATATTATGCATATTATTAAACGGATCCGTTACTTGATGCTAATTTTCCAGGTAGACTGCAGGAGGAGGTGATTGAGTGCGTGAGACGGAAGGCATTGTCCCTCTGGTCATCCGATCGCTTCCGGTCATAGCGATCACACGGGCGTGTGATGATGAATGCACTGACCATATGCACTGACCAGTGGTCATCTTCACTGGCTTATTCCAGCGTCTTTTCCCAGTGATCGGCTTTTAAAAGACGCACTCTGAGGCTGGCCTTAAAAAGGTCGAGCGAGGCTAATGAAGCCGCGTAAAGCATTTACTGACATCGACTCAGACTTCGGGGGCAACAAATTTCAAATGGAAAGAATTTGACGTTGCTTTAAAACACACAGACTGACAGACAGACAGACACACGCATACACACAGACATGCAGGCATACATACATACAGACAGACAGACAGACAGACAGACAGACAGACAGACAGACAGACAGACAGACAGACAGACAAGACAAGCAGACAGACAGGCAGACAGACAGACAAGCAGACAGACAGACAAGCAGACAGACAGACAGGCAGTAGTCCTGTGTAACGACGGTATAATATAACAAAGACAGACATACAGACAGACAGACAGACAGACAGACAGGCAGACAGACAAGGCAGGCAGGCAGGCAGACAGGCAGACAGACAGACAGACAGTCAGGCAGACAGACAGACAGACAGACAGGCAGGCAGACAGACAGACAGACAGACAGACAGACAGACAGACAGGCAGGCAGGCAGGCAGGCAGGCAGGCAGGCAGACAGACAGACAGACAAGCCTATAACATCAGGTTACTGTAGGTAGTCTCTGTGTAACGACGGTTTGATATAGCAAATACGATTAGTGTAGCCCTCCTCTCATCCATGCGTTGGACTAGCACCACCCTAATGTAAGTTATCGTACATTCTATCGTTTAACGACTTCCTATGACTGCAAGCAGTGTAAGTGTCAGTTTAGTTGAGGGAGCCATTGAATATCCTTGAATGCCGTCAACGAAATTAACAACTATACCAACAATTTTATCAATCAGTGTTCAACGACATTTTGTGGCTGTCACGTGACGGCCGTTGATGTCGACCTTTACCCTAGGCTAACAATGTGAAATTTAAGATTTAACGATTTATCAGATCCAGAGTTTAACGACATCTTACGGCAACAAATGCAGTTGATGATGACTTTGAACAATTCTCACCATTCCTCTGACATAGCAAACGTTTTAACATATATCAGTACAGAGCCACACGTCTTCTGTCATTTATAGGGCAAATATAACCACTGAAAGAGGTGTTTAATTACTTGGAACCGTTGTCACCGTTCCTGTGACATAATAATAATAATATTGTATTGTATTGTATTGTATTTGAACACTTGTTATAGCGCCCCTACCAGATTGGCCATTCAGAGGCGCTCCCGACTACTGCGCGGACGCTGAATCGGAGTTTCACGCCGAAGCGCATGAGCAATTGCGAGTGAAGGACTTGCCCAGGGTCCCTACGCGGAGCCTTTGAGGTGGATTCGAACCCGCAACCCTCCAGCTGCAAGGCACCGAACATACCCCTATACCACAGCGCCCCAGTTGTATTGTGTTGTGTTGTATTGTATTGTATTGTACTCCACGTTTATAATGCGACCGAGCCACCCGCAGTAAAGATCCGAGAAATTAATCTCTGATAAACCGACCGACCCGGAATCGAACCCGGGCCGCCGGCGTGACGAGCAGGCTACCAACCCACTCGGCCACTCAGGATCTCTAATAATAATATCAATAATATCTTTTCTTTAATAAGCGCCTGACAAACGCACTGCGCTGTACATTTACATGTTATGCAATTTAAATCTTAACTACTAACAGAACAGACAGCCTGCAATACAACGGCGTTAATAGCAGCCTACAAAGCATATCCGCCCAACGGGGGCTCGAACTCGGTACCTCTCGGTCTCCGTGCCAGATGTTATCGAAGGAACCACTTCGATCTGAAATTTGTTTGACGGAGCCCCAACCTTAGAAATATTTTTTGTAAATATTATCTCCTGCGAAGCAGACCAATAATAACAGGTTTAATTTGTAAACAGTGATCTGGGAATAGAAGTTAAAATCCATAAAAATCAGATAGGAAATGATTTAAAGTCAAATTTTCCCACGGAACCCTTGTCCACCTCGGAGTCTATTGTAACAACACATTCAAACACATATTCAGTTTCCTTGCATTTCGCTTCCAAGAGTTTAACGACATCATGCGGCAGCTTTCCCTCACAGAACCCAATTGGATTCCGCAGAGCATACTTTGGAAAGCGCTGGTGCTGTTTATTGGAGTTGGGCCCCTTACACAACATACAAGATATTAAATATTGTCCTTCATAACAGATACGCATGGTTTTTTACTGTCTTACATTAGCTATACGGTTTCATCGGAAATTAGAAAAATAATTGCCTTTGACAAACATATAACATCCTTAGACAGAGTTTTAGAGGTGTCCAAGCGAAACGATGCACTGTACAATGTTAGCGACATCTTGTGGCCGCCATAGGGCAGTTGATGTCGACCTCTCCCACTCTTTGAAGAGCTGTAGTCCCAGCTTCAGCATTTGGCTTCCAAGAGTTTAACGACACCGTGAGGCATCAACTGCCTTTGACTTTGGTTAGTCACTGTTTAACGACACTGTATCATAATAAAATACAGCCCGTAAAAACAAAGTTTTTTTACTATATCCATCTACTATCCTATAATGCGTCTTATGAAGCAGTTACCTCTACAAATATATAGTGCGCGTACATTTTACGTCATAGCGTGCGTTTAATCAGGCAGCGCGCCCGTTTTTGTTGCGGCCAATGGCAACGCTGCGTATCGGAAAAGTTGAGTCCCCGATTCGAAAAGTTTAGTCCCCGATTCTATAAGCTAGCCTTTTGTGGGGGAGCTGAAATTTTTATAGAATGAAGTGTCTGCGAGGGCGAGTCTATCTGCCAAGTTTCAGGACGATTGAATGATTGTAAGTGATCGAATTAGTCGTCGCAAGATTTGACTTTTTAGCCTGTGGCTCAAACATACATAGATATATTCAAGATTTCCGTAAGTTAAACTAGATGGATAATAAAATACAGCCCGTAAAAACAAAGTTTTTTACTATATCCATCTAGTATCCTATAATGGGTCTTATGAAGCAGTTACCTCTACAAATATATAGTCCGCGTACATTTTACGACATAGCGTGCGTTTAATGAGGCAGCGCGCCCGTTTTTTTGCGGCCAATGGCAACGCGGCCAATGGCAACGCTGCGTATCGGAAAAGGGGATTCCCCGATTCGAAAAGTTGAGTCCCCGATTCTATAAGCTTGCCTTTTTTGGGGAGCTGAAATTTTGATAGAATGAAGTGTCTGCGAGGGCGAGTCTATCTGCCAAGTTTCAGGACGATTGAATGATTGTAAGTGATCGAATTAGTCGTCGCAAGATTTGACTTTTTAGCCTGTGGCTCAAGCAACAATACATATATTCAAGATTTCCGTAAGTTAAAGTAGATGGATAATAAAATACAGCCCGTAAAAACAAAGTTTTTACTATATCCATCTAGTATCCTATAATGCGTCTTACGAAGCAGTTACCTCTACAAATATATAGTCCGCGTGCATTTTACTCCATAGCGTGCGTTTAATCAGGCAGCGCGCCCGTTTTGTTGCGGCCAATGACAACGCTGCGTATGGGAAAAGGGGATTCCCCGATTCGAAAAGTTGAGTCCCCGATTCTATAAGCTAGCCTTTTTTGGGGAGCTGAAATTTTTATAGAATGAAGTGTCTGCGAGGGCGAGTCTATCTGCCAAGTTTCATGACGATTGAATGATTGTAAGTGATTTGATTAGTCGTCGCAAGATTTGACTTTTTAGCCTGTGGCTCAAGCAAGCAAGCAAGCAAGCAAGCAAGCAAGCAAGCAAGATTTCCGTAAGTTAAACTAGATGGATAAAAATGAGATTAGGATCGCCCTTCTCCTTTATCCAACTTTAAGACACCTTTAAATTGTTTCCTTTAAATACTATATACTTTCGTTCATTCGTCGTGCGTGCGATAGGTAGCCATACTAACTGGTTATAGTTGCTGTGTAACGCCTAAGCGTCACAACAAAGACGATTAACGTGGACCCCGTTTCTCCACGCTTGGGTCTGGCACTGTCACGCTACCAACGGTGGCGGACATAAAGCTCCTTAAAAGCGATTTAAAGGTGTCTAAAGAGTAGTGTTGTTTTAGTTTTGCCTTGAGTTTTAGTTTCAGTTATTATTAGTTTTACATGCTAGGTGTTTTAGTTATTATTAGTTTTAGTTATTTCGCCAAGTTTTACTTTTAGTTATTATTAGTTTCACAAGCTAGGGGTTTTAGTTATTAAGTTATTATTAGTTTTTTTTAGTCTGGCAATATTTTTCCCGCATCCAGCTTTTAGCACCAAAAAGGATTCACTCGCTACAATCTGTTTCTAATCGATACTTAAAACAGTCCCATACAGCACTAGTTTTAGGTCTACCACCTAAATTTAGTTCGGACATCTTATAAAATTCCAAAGATTGGTAGATTACCGAACGAAGTGCTGATTATAAAACGCGTATATCCCAAAAACATTGAATATCCTAAGACCCTAGGTTTTCGTTACGTGTTTTCGTTTTGGTTTTCGTTATGTGTTTTCGTTATTATTAGTTTCGACTGGCCTAGTTTTAGTTTTTATTTCGTTATCGTTTTTCCTTTAGTTTTCGTTTTAGTTTTAGTTAACTATAACCTTTTGTGCACTGTTTTTTGTAAAATTGTTTTTATCAATTAAATCAATAAACCTATAATGATTAAATTATTCAGCATTAGTGTCTGGTAAGAATTGCTTTTAGTTCATTGAAACGTAGAGGCTTTCGAGACGATTAGTCCTGATGTTTTACCCCCAACATAAAGATTCATTTATCACGTTTTAACGGTGTCTAAAGAGTGCACTGAACTATTCAGTATTAGTGTTTCGTAAGAGTTGTTTAATTAGTTTAACGCCACCTTACATAGGGTAACAGCAATAATTAACGCAGATATTTGCACTTCAGCAGATATCAACATAAACATTATCATCCAACGATAATCGTAGTTTTCTGTTTAACGATGCTGAGCCATAACAAAATGATTAGCATCGCCCTCCTCTTTAATTTACGCTTTGGACTGATCGAATAATAGAGAAGTGGTTGCACATTTCTTCGTTCGGTGGCTAAAGCTAAGAAGTTCTATCACGCCAAACGAATGGTGACAAGAGTTCAATATAATTTAATTCGAACATCTAGCTGTGGACACCTTTGGCCAGCCAGAGAAGATGAGCTTCAGCCCGGTCTGACTCCTGGCCAAGCGAAGACGAGGATCGGCGACCAAGTACGCAAGGGCAAAGTTACCTCCGCCACTGAACGTTCGTGCATTGCACAACCGTGCTTTGTGCCGATCGTTTAATTTTCCATTCAAACTTATCACATTATCGTTGTTCGCCATATTGTTTACAACAGAAATGGGCCGAAATAAGTATAACAATTTTAATAGAACAAGTCAAGATTAATCGATTAAATTTTTTAAGGATTAATCGATTAATTAATCGTTAAAATCCGCAGCCCAAAACAAAAGTTGTCTAAAAATTAGAATAGCTGGATTAAGAATCTTTATGTACATTAAGAATGTTTATTATCGGGAATCTGTTTTACATTTGAAATCTCTTGCCGTAACAATTTTGCCTGAAATACCATGTTACAACATTACTTGTATCATGGACATTGTTGCCTCTATTACTTTATGCAGTTAAACAATTAATATTAGTGACATTGCAAAGTATTGTTTAGTCACTTTTAAATGCGGTCTTTCGCACGCCATAAATTCATCGTTTAAACTAAATAGTGAACTCTTTCGAATTGTCGTCAACGACCTTTGAAGTCATTGACGACGTCATGTGGAGCTAGCAGATAAGTCTCCCCAAAGTGGAAATATTTCTAGCGTAATCTGACTCTACTCTACAACACGCGACATGAGCTTCTCGACTTAGAGTTGCTTTTGAGAATTTCTTCGAAACCAGCTACCACACCCAATGTGTAAAGTGTGAACCAACGGGATTGGATTGGATCCACAGTTTAACGGCAGCTTATGACAACATAGGCCGTTGCCGCCGACAAAGATTAGTTTTTGGCATATTACAGCTACCCTTTGACAAATATATGACATCCTTTGAAAGTATTTTACAGGTGTGCAAGCGGAACAAAGAATTGTGCAATGTTAGTGACATCGTGTGAATGCCATTGGGCCGTTGACGTTGACCTTCCCCCTCTCGTCGGGTTGCATTTAGTCCAGCCTGCACAATTAGATTCCAAGGGGTTAACGACATGTCATGTCATGTCATGTCATGTCATGTCACATCGCCATCGTCGCTTCGTGACAGTTGGCTAACGACAGATTGTGGTATTAAATTCCGTGGGGCGCGGTGGTGTAGGGGTATGTTCGATGCCTTGCAGCCGCAGGGTTGCGGGTTCGAATCCACCTCAAGCCGCCTCGCAGGGACTCCTGGGCAAGTCCTTCACTCGCAATTGCTCATGCGCTTCAGCGTGAAACTCCGATTCAGTGTGAGCGCCGTTGACGAATATATAACATTCTTGGAAAGTATTTTAGAGGTGTGCAAGCGGAACGCGCTTATAACAGTCGGGAGCGCCTCTGAGTAGAAATCTTGAAGGGGGCGCTATATCAAGTGCTCATACATACATACATACATACAAATTCCATTGACGTTGGTTAGTTACTGTTTAACGACATTATATCATAAAAAAGATTATTAGCGTCGCTCCCCTCCTTGGTTCTTACTTGGGACTGGCACTACCACAGGGAAGATACTGGCGAATTCCATAGAAAATTAACTTTGAACAGTTTTCACCGTTCGTTCGAATGTTGCAATCTTTCTGGAAGCCATTTAACATAACTTACTGATCCAGTAAAGATGAGTCGCATATAAAGATTCTGTAAAATCGTTTTAAAGGTGTCTAAGAGCGCACAGAATTATTCAGTTTCTCGTAAGGGTGTGTGCATTAGTCTAGCGCCACCCTGTGACACTCAGGACAATTATCACGCTTATATTTTTACGTCATCAAACATTATGCATGTCATCCAACGATAGCTGTAGTTTTCTGTTTAACGACGTTTTGTCATAACAAAGACGATAGCGTCCCCCTCCTCTTCTATCGATGCTTAGGACTGATAACATCAGAAAATAGGGTATCCCACTGCAGCGAGAAATAAAGACCTATAATGCTAAACAAACGGTGATAACTGCTCAACATAATTTCTGTCGCACGTCTAGATGTAGGCCTACTTTCGACACCTTTAAAACGTTAAACTTTGGCTAAGTAGATAAAAGAAAAGGTGCATTTCTCACACCACCTTTTTGAAGTTTCGAATTCGCCCTATATAAGATGCATAGGCTATAGTGTGTGTTAGGCTGTTAGTTCGTTATCAGATATGCACATACATGTACGTTAATCGTAATCGCAAACTCGAACTCTCTGAAACTATACTTTTATAAAGTTAAGCGCAGGGCACCAGCTTATTGACGAGCGTTGCGTCGTCCGAAAATCAATGTCCGTTGGAGGTCCGAGTCCGGTTTAAATTCATACATACTTGGACACATATTACCTTCTTTAGCCTCCATATATATCATCCACTGCTTACACACATGTAGATAGACATACTAATAATAATAATAATAATAATAATAATAATAATAATAATAATAATAATAATAATAATAATAATAATAATAATAATAATAATAATAATAATAATATATTTTCGTTTATTCAAACAATCTGGTTGACAAACCGCAACCGGTTACAGTCTATAATTATGCAATTGAAACAATTCACAAGAACACAAATGACAGAAGACATAAATCTTAACTACTAACAGAACAGACTGCAATACAACGGCGCTAATAGCAGCATACAAAGCACGTCCGCCCAACGGGGGCTCGAACTCGGTACCTCTCGCTCTCTACGCCAGATGTTATCCAATGCGCTATCGGGCCATTATATACCCTGCGTACGTGAAACTGTAAACATTCTATACATAACCTTATCATACCCAGTGCAACTGTCCTCTTTCCGTGTCTATCGCAATCCTCTTTTAATTTGCACGGACCGGGTCGCAGCGAGTGAGAAGAGGCGGACAATATTAGCCCGTTATTTGATTATTCGTGAATTCGCGGAATTTCGCGCCCACCTGGGTGCGCCGAAAAGTCGTATCGGACCTGAATAGAACTATGCGAACAATGAGTACAACGGCCATAGAAGGACAATGCACTACCTACGTAAGCAAGATTAATTATAGTTTCTCGACTACCCACGCAGTCGTAAATAGAAGAGACTATTGAGATGAATACTCCACTGATACAAAAGAAATACGACCACGGAATTGTCACGACGGCGTCATGAAAAGTCACTGTGTCGCGTAATATAATGGCACGACCATTCACGCGCTAGGACTTATTCAATGACTTCAATGTTTTAATGAGATAGACGTCAGATAGTCTAATTATATTAAAGTTATTATTAGGCATTTATTAAGACCCACCGTCTAATGATCAAGCATCAATCGATGGCGCTGAGCAAAGGTGAGTGCAGGTGTTGCTGAAGGTAGCGACTCCACTCAGGTATTCTAAACGGACAATTATACAATAACGAGGAGCGTAGATGTTTAGTTTTTTATCAAATGGCATCGATGATACAACCAACAGTATCATGGATAATAGAGTAAAATATCAATAATAACTCCATCAGTTACTCTAACTGATGCAGTTCATTTTATACAGACATAAACCTCTAAGTGCTATTTAGAAACATGGAATTTGCGCTTGGATACAGAATACCATGTAGAAAATAAAAAAATGCATTGAAAGCGCTGCATTTGGCTGACAAAGGTTACTTTCATACAAAAACCAGTTGGCACGTAGCAATTCACGATCAACTTGTAAATTAATTTTGAATGTGTACCTTAGCAAGACTCATTTGATAGCCAACCGTCATAATAAATTTCTCTCAATGATAATTAATTTCCATTGTTTAAGTTAAGATCTTATGGCTGATAATAGATAGGTAGAGTGACAGCCTTTGTCCTGTGAAGGCATCTGTGTTTATTTAGAACAAGGTTTAACGTCGTCATATGACATCAAAGGCCGTTGACGACAATTTAAACATATACAGTGCATATACAGTGCAGTGAAAATGAATTCATAGCGTCCAAAAGACACCATTTAAGACTGTCCAAACATAATATTAAAATGACATTAAAATATGTGTGTGCTTATGTATGTATGTATGTATGACATTAAAATGCATCTGTGTGTGTGTGTTTCCTTTTTAACGACTAGCTGTGTGGTAACAAAGACCATTAGCGTCGCCCTCCTCCTTTGTCCAGGCTTGGGACTGGCACTGTCAGAAAGCGAACAGTGGCGGAGTTTTTTGCATCTGTGTATGACGACACCGAGTATATATTGCGACAATAGATATCATTTTAAAGGTGTTTAAGGATCGCAATGAATTATTCAGTATTAGTTCATAATTGTGGTTCTTTTAGCGACATCTTGTGGCTGCCATCGAACCAACATTACCTGACTAATTTTCAAAACATTTTTTCTGATACACAGCGCCTCTACCTCCGCTGCGATCAACCTCTGGGTCGGCCACTCCTTGTCAACGCATTTCCGTTGTCAAAAACATCCGATCAATGACACGGACTCTCGACAGCGCAATTGAATCGATGTAATGGCGATCATTAATCGCGCGATCCCTCTGAGGGCAATTAGTAGAAGGGCGTTGTAGATGCGTTGGTAAATATAGATTGCGTGCGTGGGTGAGTTCGGAGTGTTTCGGGTCGGTAGAGTAAGTACATGTAGTTCGATCCATAGAAATTATTCACCAGGTTAAATGAGCTACGGGCCTACGCAATCATTACTCTCCTTGTGGAATGCAATCATTGCTTTTTTCATTGTGGAAGTATATAGGCCAATGTATGTAGGCCTTCTGTGTATATATGTGTGTGTGTATTTATGTAAGTATGTGTGCATGTATGTGTTCGTGTGTGTGTGTGTGTGTGTGTGTATTTGTATATGCATGCATGTGTGTATCTATGTACGTACTTACGTACGCATGTATGTATGTGTGCGTGTGTGCGTGCATGCATGTTGGTATGTATACATGCATGTGTGCATGTGCGAAAACATTTGCTAGAAGATAGGCAGAAGAGGATAGAGAGAGATATCAGTTGGATTACATAATGGTCAGACAGAGATACAGAAACAGTGTGAAGAATTCAAGAACTCTCCCAGGTGCAGACGCAGATTCAGACCACAACTTGGTAGCTATGACAGTGAACCTACAACTCAAGTTCATCAGAAAGAGAAGGACAATGACACTTAAATGGAACAAGGAGAAGATAAAGATGAAGATGAGCGAACTATCAGAGAGAATAGAGGAAAAAGTAGAAATGGTAAAAGAGGGATCAGCAACAGAGGAAAGATGGAGGAAACTAAAGGAGACAGTGGTTAAAGAGGCGACAGACACTGTGGGATTTCAAAAGGGTACTGAACCTCGTAAGCCATGGATAACACTGGAGATGGTCAATGACATGGAAGAGAGAAGGAAATGGAAACACCAGAGAACAGAGGAAGCTAAAAAGGAGTATAAACGACTCAATAATCAATTAAGAAGAACAACGAATAAGGCAAGAGAGGATTGGTGGGAGGAACGATGTAGGGAGTTAGAGATACTCCAGGAACAGGGACGACACGATCTAGTGTACGGGAAAATAAAATCACTAGAAAAGAAAAAGAACAGGGGAAAAGGAAGCACAATCAAGGATAAGGATGGCAAACTACTAGAAGACACGGGAGAGATTAGGAGAAGATGGAAGGAATATGTGGAAGAGTTGTACACAGGAAATAACGGCCTTAAGGAGGAAATGGAGAAACAAGCACGAGAACAGGAGGAGGAACAAACAGACGACACCATTGGACCAGAGGTGATGAAAGAAGAGGTCTTAGCTGCAATAGAGGACATGAAGAACGGCAAGGCAGAAGGAATCGACAACATCCCAATAGAAATGCTGAGGAATCTAGGAGAGAAAGCAATGAATGAATTGGTGCAACTATGCCAGGATATATATAATACAGGAGTGTGGCCAGAGGACTTTCTTCAGACCATAGTTATACCGATACAGAAGAAGCCGAATGCAATAAACTGCGAAGACCATCGCACTATAAGCCTCCTTACCCACGCATCAAAGATACTACTAAGAATAATAACAAAAAGATTGCAGACCAAAGCGGAAACGGATAATTGCTTAGGAGAGGAACAATATGGGTTCAGGAAGGGAAGAGGGACAAGAGATGCAGTGGCAGCGCTAAGAGTAATAACGGAAAGAAGCATCCAGCATGGACAGGACATATACATCTGTTTCGTCGACTATGAAAAAGCTTTTGACAGAGTGGACTGGAAGAAATTGATGAGAATATTGAGAAGAATAGGAGTGGACTGGAGAGAAAGAAGACTGATAGGCAATCTATACATGGGACAAAGAGTAAAGATAAGAATCGATGGAGAATACTCAGAACCCGGAAAAATAGGAAGAGGAGTGAGGCAAGGATGCCCACTATCACCAATTCTATTCAACATCTATATAGAAGAAATTGTTAGAGAAACGTTAGAGGAGCTGGAAGAGGGGATAAAAGTGGGTGGGAAAATGGTGAAAGCATTGAGATTTGCAGACGATCAAGCGATGATGGCAGGCAGTCAAGAAGGTCTACAACTAATGATGAACCGCTTAAACAGCATATCAATGGACTATGACATGAAAATAAACATAAAGAAAACAAAGGTCATGAAGATGAGTAAGAGAGTGGGAGAAACAATAAACATCACATTAAATGGGGAAGAAATAGAACAGGTGAAGAAGTTCTGCTATCTGGGAAGTGTGGTTACAGAGGATGCAAGGTGCCATGTGGAAGTGAAAAGAAGAATAGCTATGGGAAAAGATGCATTCTACAAAAGAGGGGAGCTCCTCAGAGGCAGTCTAAAAAGGAAGCTGAAGAAGAGAATGGTAAAGACACTAGTGTGGAGTGTTGTCCTATACGGCTCTGAGACATGGACAATGAGGCAAGAAGACATAAAACGACTGGAGGCCTTTGAGATGTGGATATGGCGCAGAATGGAGAAAATCAGCTGGGTGGAGAGAAGAACGAACGAGGAAATCTTACAGCTGGTGGAAGAAAGAAGATCACTGATAGGCACTATACGGGGGCGGCAGAAGAAATGGATAGGACACATCTTAAGGAGCGACACCCTACTAAGAGACATCATTGAGGGAAGAATGGAGGGGAAAAAGATGAGAGGTAGGCCAAGAACAATGCTACTGGACTGGATGTTGGCAGAGGAGGGATACAGCGGACTGAAAAGAGAAGCAGAGAACAGAGAAAAATGGCGTCGTTGGACATATGAACCTGCCTGAGGGCAGAGAACGTGAAGAAGAAGGCAGAAGAGAGCGCAACGGGCTCCCACCTTCATGGTTGAATGAAGTTTGGAACACAACGTTCCCTGATCTTTTGGAACTCTCTGTCTGCCTGTCTGTCTGTCTGTCTGTCTGTCTGTCTGTCTGTCTGTCTGTCTGTCTGTCTGTCTGTCTGCCCAGAACGTGTAATTTCCTTCACAACTTAAGGCTTACCTCGCTTATCCATCAAGGGCTGTCTCCCTGTCTTGCGGACTGATCTTCTGGATATCGTACTGATAACGGCTTGGTTTTGGTGTACCATCGGTTGATTTAATTTAATTAGGCACCGGCGCTACAGAAGTTACAAATTAGGAATAATAAGTAATAATAATGTATGTCGTAGCGTTGGTGACAAGTGAAGTTAATCGTTGAAGCAGATGGATCTGGAATGCAGATTGTTCTGAGACAGAAAGCAGTGTGATTTTCGTTAACGATAACGATAACGAAAATGTTCGTTAACGAAAATAAAATGACTTCGTTAACGATAACTATAACTATAACTAAAAATATCATTAACTATAACTATAACTATAACGAAAATAACACTAACGAAAATTCATCTTTATTTTCGTTAATACAAAAATAAAAATAGGAAGTGCAATATGGACGATTCGACATAAATGAGAACGAAAAATGCGAAATTTTTATTGTGAAATTTGTCAGTTACTTTGGAAACTCGTGTATTCATGAAGCTGACTGTACCCATGCTTCAAAGGTTTTCATAGTTATGAGTAAATTGTGAAACAGCGTATTAATACGCACAATTTTGCTTATAGACTTAATTATTGTAACTAAGTAGTAACTAAAATTAACTAAAATAAAAATCCATTAACTATAACTATAACTATAACTAAAAAATAATACTAACTATAACTATAACTATAACTAAAATAAAAAATCATTAACTATAACTATAACTATAACTAAAATAAAATCTGTAAGGAAAATCACACTGACAGAAAGTCAGGCAAGTTTCTGGTAGTAGCATCGTTCAGCGTGTAACGAAAACCTTGTGGCTGCCTATTTTTGTATAAATGTTGGTATGGAGATTGGCGGAGTTAGTTAATTTCTGTATACGACGCTATGCCATAACAGAGACTATTAGCGACGCCCTCCTTCTTTATCCGGGCTTCGGACTGGCAACACCCGACTAAAAGAGAGTGATTACATTAGAATTTGATTCAAACAAAGTGACAACGAAATCTGATGGCCTGGAATGCCTTTGACGTCGACAGATATTATTAGTTGAAACAGTTCTCACTTTTCCTGTGACATACATGTAATTCGAACTTCATGGATTGTCTTCTAATCTTACACGATTGAGCGAAAATGAAACCTATATATCGTCGGAATAAACTGATAATAAGGTGTCTAAGCAGCTCGAATATTTGACGGTTTGTAGTCGCATCAGTCAGTGTTAAGCGACATCTTATGGCTGCTCTAAAACCGCCGAAGACGACAGAATTACATTAAATTAGAAAAACCGAAAGCAAACAAATTTAAATTAGTTTGCACAGTTTTCATCGTGCGTGTGACATAATGCACCTTCCAAAGAATTTTGATGGAGTGATCAAACGTCGTCGACGAAGGAATATATTATGTGTTTGTAAAACTTTTTAACGGTGTCTAAGATTCGTTAAGAAATATGCAGTTCCTTTAGCGACATCTAGTGGCTGCCATCGAATCAACATTACCAGATGAATTTCTAAACTTTTTCCTGATAACCCAACGCCCCTACTTCCGTTGCAACCTCTGTTTCGTACACTTAGTCGGTCAGAATTAAAGTCTGGATATTAAAAGCTTTACCTAAATCGAGACAAGGCGATTTTTTGGGAATGTGTTAAGTAAGCCCTAGGTTCATTCTCACAAAAACCTGCAGTGAACCTAACAATAGCAAACTGAGAAATTTGCTCTTGAATGCGGTTAATTTTGAGCGAAATAAATGCCTTGCTACATACTCACTGCGGTGTTTATAGCGTCTTTGGTTGTATTTTTTGTCGATATGGTGCGATTTAATTAATTAATTTGGTCAAATTTGTTTATTTCAACGAGTTTGAAGTTATTTAAGCATTAGATTTCGGGTTATTGTTAGGGATTGATTCGATTTTATCGGCTAATTTAACCTGTTAATGTTTTATAACACTTTTGTTACAATTAATTTGAGTTGAGCGATAATGGTGAATCAGGCAAGGTTATCCCGTAGTTTACGTTGCTAAATTACTTTCATGCCTTCAAATGCCCTAGGGGTCGTCCATTAATTATGTCAACAAATTTTAGGCAGTTTTGACCCCCTCCCCCTTGTCAACAACTGTCAAACATTGACGGACCCCCTAAAAAATTATGTCAACAATCCAAGAACCCC
This sequence comes from Aporrectodea caliginosa, assembly GCA_020284085.1. Lineage (NCBI taxonomy): Eukaryota > Metazoa > Annelida > Clitellata > Crassiclitellata > Lumbricidae > Aporrectodea > Aporrectodea caliginosa. The sequence goes on from JACEVL010001741.1 coordinate 188,746, forward strand.
CCCTACAAAAAGAAACAAAATGGCTCAATACATGTAGAATCATTTTTTTATATTTTTTATACTTAAAAATGCAATCTCGAATTTCAAAATATATGAGTTTAGTTTATTACCGGCTTTTTAGTAGTATTAAACATTAAGCATTTTGTATATTTTTAGCATTTCTTAATGTTTTCGCTACCATTTGGAAGGGTCTTTGTTGATTTATTGGAGAAAAATTTCTTGACGTCAACTTTTACCGAACCCCCTCCCCTTGTCAACAACTGTCAAACTTTTCCAAACCCCCTCCCCCTATTTTGTTGACATAATTAATGGACGACCCCCTACTTGACATTTGTAAGTAAGCTGTCTACCAATGCCCATAATAACTGTCATCAATCCAGCTTCCATTTAAGGAACCATTTCCGCAAATTCAACTTGTTTTCAGAAAAAATTACTTCTCATCAATCCAACTTCTATTTAAGCACAAAATTATTTTTAATAAAAACGAACTTTTATTTAAGCAAACGGTTATTCTCATCCAGAAAACTTCTACCTACGGAAACAATTCTTTTCATCAATTCAGTTTCTATTGAAGCAAAGTTTCATCAATCCAGCTTATAATTTAGGGAAACAATAATTTCCCTCAATCCAGCTTCGATTCAAGCAAAGAATTAGTTTCATCAATCCAACTTCTATTTAGGCCAACAATTATTTTCATCATCCAGATTCCATTTTAAATTGACAGTAGAAAGTTATTTAGCAACCTAAGCTATTGCTTTACCTCAGGCAGATATGGCGGAGCTCTGCAAGGATAATTGCATCATTTGCCGTTCTGTTGGTAGTCCTTGTTCTGTCATTTCACCAGTTTTGACAGTGGTTAATTAAGGTTCTAGCATCCTCTGAGTAGATATCTTAAAGGGGCGCTATATCAAGTTTCATTGATTGCTGGGATACTCGAATTCAATAGACGAAATTAATAAGTATAAGCAGTCTGTTTTCGGACGAATGGAAATGATTGCCACCTTTATTCATATTGACTATTGATTGTTTATTATAATGATGTATGTACACGGGAATGCGGATTGCAACTGGTTCAATAAAGAATATACTTACTAGTGATCCAGGAATGGTATTGTCTTAAATTGTTTTCAAACCATTTGTTGAACTGCAGCACCTGCACACATTGACAGTGTCGACAGACCTGGACCTTCTTTGGTACAGTGGTTGGTTTTTCATAAAGAATCTAAACCATGTGGAAATTGGGGTGGCTTCATGC